>CAWVNZ010001711.1:0-37049 GCA_963930735.1 Dioctria linearis | reverse complement strand
TCTCGACGTTATAATAAATCCATTAGAAGACTGAGATAATTTTCTGGTGGTAGGTATATATTCTATCGAAGTGTGTCTTGATGTTTTTTTTTTCTTACATACTACCATTTTTTCTCTTCTACTGGACTTTATTCGATATCTGTGATTGCCTAGATGTTCCTGTATTAGTTCTGAGAGGCATTGCCTTATTTTCCTCTTCATTAACTATCTGGCCAGCTCCACATCGCATATAGAGCTGAAAATATCCGGTTAATTTACTATCCGGACCATCCGGATTATCCGAGATAATTGGGATCCAATTCCTCAAATCTGGGTATCCGGATTTCTACTATCCGGATCCAGATCCCAACCATCTGTATCTGGAACTAAACAAAAAAATTTAAATATTTCCTCCAGATTGAAACAATATTGGGAAAATATAAATTTAATGATCTTTTCATTTTTCTCAGTGAAACAATGCAATTTTGAAGCTTTTGCTTGATTGATTGAAAAAATTGAGGTCGAGACACCGTAACAGGGGCTCTGGAACGTAGGCCTTAATAGGCCCATTGTTCACCCTCAGACCTATGAGTAATAACTCATAGGTCCCAACCGGACTCGCTCAAGAATTTGAGTATTGGCTCCCAGCCCTCTTTGACAGCTTCGTGCAGCTCGTCGAGCCATGGAATCTGTAACGCTTTCCAGAGAGTGCAGGATAGTGACAAAGGAAGTCAGTCACTGTCTCGGATTCCTCTCCGCATCCCCCACATATACGGACAGCAAAAAGCCCTACACTGTGTAGGTGACCCGTGAGACAAGAGCGCCCAGAAAGGATTGATACCAGGGTTCTCAGAGTTGGCTTGTTTAATCCTAGAAGTTTATTTGCTCCTTATGGGTTAGGTCTGCCCCACAGCTCCATTGTAGTTCTACCTGATGGAAGGTCCAACAAAAGGCGACTGTGTTGGCTGGTCGGTCCATGCCGACATATTAGAAATGAGGTGATTTGGTGCGATCCCTATTGCAGAGGGGGATGCCTCCGAGGATGCACCCGGACGAGCAAGTTCGTCCGTTTTTTCTTATCCGCTAATATCGTTATGACCTGGCACCCAAAGCACAAATACCCTATTGTTCCAAGAAAAGAAATTCAAGATGGACTTCCAATGCAATACAAGTTTGGAGTTTATAAATAGATTTTAGAAGGATTTATGAGCTGCCTGGCTGTCGGAGCAGATTGTAATCTCCTTGTCCCTCAATGTCTGAGTTAAGGAGATGCCTTCCTGCTTCAAGTATGGCTTTGATTTCCACCTGAAAAACCGTGACATGGCTTTCCAGGTGTATGGCAATTTCCACATGAGGCTCCACGCAGAAGACGTCGGCTCGGTGTTTTCTTCTGATTTGGAGCCATCTGTAAATATGATGATATGAAGCACAGAATGTGATTCCAACTTTGCCCTAGCTGGAATTTTTGTTTTAAAATTGCATTTTAGTATAGTGATCATAATTTCTGTCAATTTCAGGCACAATATACTGCACAAATTCAAAGATGGATTCAAGTGGGACTCGTGTGCCAGATTTTTTTTCAGATCAGGATCCGGATAATGTGGATCAGGATCTGGATAGTTCGGATCTGGATCCGAATAGTTCATATCCATATCTCAGGAATCGGATAGTTCGCAGAATCGGGTATCCGAATACCCGGTTATTTGCAAATCCGGATTCAATTTGCAGCTCTAATCACATCGTGAGAATTCTCCTGAGTTGCCAAAGTTTTCTTAGCTTATCATCAACTTAAAGTGGCTGATATACATATGTAATGGATTTCTGGTCAACTTTTTCGAAGAATACAAGTTTTGTGAACTCTGCTTTGTGCTTTAGATACAATAAATTGTGCGGGCAGCACTACTAATAAAAAAAATTGTGAGAAGCTGCAATTCATGTATTTAAAAAATATTTCTAGTCTATTTATTTTAGTCTAGGCAATGGAAATGTTCTGACTACCAAAAGGTCACGGAGAGTTAAAATTTGGTGGATTTGTACAGCTATACAATATTAATTAATAGACACCGCACTCGTCGGCCCAGGACGCCCTAGTCCCTACCATAGTAGACTAATTAATGACCAATTTTTCAACCAGTAAAACAAGCTATTACCAGTTAGTTTAGCTGTTAGATTTTTGCTCCTGAAAGTAGACCATGGAATGGGATTTATTCGGAATTCTATACATGGATACAGATGTTCATATAAAGTAACATATAAAAAAACATTATTGTCATTGCATAGTAACCATGCTTACTACAGCCCCAACATTTTTGATCTGTCTCGCTTTTTTGCATGGGGTACTTTCAGTATTGGCCATATTAACATAATACTGGCAGCTTTGTCTAGCTAAAGTTAGTCCCTTAAATAATTTGATTCCAAATTGACTAAACCAGGTGGATCAGGACGTTCGCATTATTTCTTCGATGGGGACTCCCCTTAGCGCGTATTTACGTTATCTTTCTTTTCAGGACTGTACACCCGACTTAGAACTAGCAATCGGTGTGCTTTCGATGTTATGTTTGCGATGGTATTTTACACTATTACTCCTGTTGATAGCTGAAAGTAGTATAGAAATGTAGAAAACAATTTTGTTAGAGGGTTCCCATATTCGAAAGTGCCCTTGGCTCCCATGTGGCTAAAGACGGCTATGCACCGAACTGTACAAATCTATTAAATTTCAACTCTCCTTGACTTTTTGTACTTACAGCCTCCTTTTATGTTTTCAATGCCCCAACAATTTTCATTCCCAAACATTTTCAGTTTACATAAGTAAATGAAGAATAAATTATTTTACATAACCGGAACCGACTTTTTTTTCATATGTTTCATTTGATAATCACTGACATTTAAGGTAATAACAAAAAATTTTAAATCCCGTATGTTTGCCTTAATTGCGACTAACATGATAAATCTAATTTCGTAAATCTTAAAATTTTATATAATTTATTTTATATATTTACGCTGCATTCTCCAGCCACGTTGACTCTGTGATGACTAGCAATAACAAAATGAAATTACGTTTTGACTAAAACACAGGATTCATTCACCATGCTTAAAGATAATGAAAAAGTCATACATTTTTCTTTTATCATAACGCGCCCCCGCAATTATCCATGGTGCAGAGATAGTAGTTGCAACAGACAAAACCATCAACTCGAATGTTATGTAAACGAAATTTGCAAGGTAAAGCGTCGCTTTGATGTCCGTAAATGTAATTACATTTAATTTTGTTTAATGGCATTATTTGGTGATGCTGAACATGTGAAGAACTTACCTGATCCGTGAAGTTGTCAGTGTGGAACATTACTTTGACATAACTCGTTTCACTAATGAAAGTTTGTGGTTGTTCTGCTTCCCCACAGAACGTGCCAGGCTCTCGGCGATTCGAAACGTCGGTTTTTGCATTGCCATCAACTATCTGTAAAAGAAGAGATAATAAAGCAATTGTGTATGCAAATTTAAAGGTTGATTTGAAATTGAATTTATCTATGAAATATGTTTGTATGAAAAATGTACATTTACAGGGTGCTCGGAAAATAAATGAGATGAAATATAAAAATCAAATCTTTGGGAAGTTTACCTGACCAATGGATGTTCTTATACCATCCATTGGAACGTAGGAGAGTTTAAAGATTTTGCTTCATATGTTATGAATTATCCTGCAATTACGTAACTATGCACCCTACCTATGATGATTTTGATTTAACAATTTTTGTTCTTACCACAACCATTTTTGAAATTATGGGAATGGCGAAATTTCTGGGATTAAACCAATTTTTCTTTAAACTAAACTACCATTCTCAAACGAAACTGTCATCAATATTAGACTAAATGGCTCTGCAACCTGACATCGTGACACCTTTTGTTAAAAACTTACGAAATCAAAATAATCACAGGCCGTGCTTTTGAGCCTGTGAGCCCCCTTTTAGTCTATGTGTAGTTTCTGTCCGTACTCGGCTGGCCTTGGAACACCTCCGTTATTATTTTCTGAAGAGTGTCCAGCAAAAGCTTTAAGTAAATGCCTAAATGTAGGCACTATTTTCTGCTAAAGAGCTTTTAAACCATTTTCGATGGATATTCTTAAGATTGGCTAACTTCATCATAGATCATAGGTTGTATAAATAGTCATAGAGTAATTCATAAAACATCAAGGACAAATTTATAACTGCTTTCTACCTCCATTGTTGATCAAGACATTCCACGGAACCGATTGGTACATTCCATCCTACTTATTTTCTGAACCCAACACCCTTTAGTTAAAAATTAAAATATTTTACATTAAAAAACCATTTGTATTTAGTCAACTGCTCCTATTCATGTTTTACAATTGATTTTAATGGTCAGCCTCACTTTTGATTTTGGGGCTATAGTGATCAACTTCTTATACAAATGGTGCATTGCGGTTTCAACATGAAATATTTTTAGGTTAACAAGCTTTCGAGACCGCATTGTTTTATTTAGAAAAGTTTTAATCCATAATCGGATTATTTTTTCCTCTCTACATTGTATGTATATGTACTTGAGTTACTAACTTTCAAAACTTCTTGTATACGGCTTACGGAAGCGATACTTGAAAATGTTTTATTTTGGCATGGATGGGTGGTTAATTAAGTAAATTCGCACCAGTGGTTTTTCGTCCAACTTTCAATGAAATTTAAGTGTATTCTACACTTTTTCAACTTTTGAGAATTTTTGAATAAAGTTGTTCATAGCAAGTTCAATCTCGACCACTTCGTTGAACTATAGAAAAAGTTGAAAAAAACAAGTACAAATGGTAGACTTCCATGTATTTTATAACTAATTTTAAATTAATTTATAACATAGCCAGATGGAGCACTTTATGACAATTTTAAAAGTATAATGAAATAATGCCATAACTACTATTCGCATGAAAATGTATAAATGTCAAGCCATTTTTTGTCCACACTTGATGAAAGTCATTTTCATAATTACGCCAAAAATATTGGCCCGTGAACTGAGAGAATTAACGAAACACCAGTATCAAGTGGCGGAAATTTTTTCCTGAAAAAGTATTAATTTTGGATGATTCGACTTCTTGTTGCCTAAAGCAGTCATTGCCCGTGTCTGCCAGATTCTTACCCCTCAAACATAAATAATTAGTCCGCTCAAAATTACGTGGTTTGCCTGTTTTCTTAAATTTGTCACACAATTAGAGGAATAGCTACATCTGAGGTATGAATTCGTTCATCGGCTTATGTTTCAGCTTTTAGCTAAAAGAACAGCCAGATTTTCATATTGGCCTTCTAGGTCATCCACATTTTTCTCATATTTAAAGGACTTCAACGTTTTCTTTGTGTACAAGGTATACGAATTTAATATTAACTTGAATATTAAAACTCTAATCAAGTATGAAATTGGATAAAATTAATGAGCTTAATGAAAAGATTAAGTAGGAATGAAACTGAATAACATACAAGCTATTTTGATAGAATCCTCTTCAAAGAAACTAACCCAGTGTCAGTAGTTGCCCACTAGCTTCAGAATCTTTTATTGCCGGATAGAAGAGCCTGAACGCGAAATAACTGTCCGCCATCGGACATGGGAAATTAAATATTTTAGAAGATTTTGGACTCACAAAGGACTAACCACTCGAGGCGTACATAATTTTGTTATGGCTAATATGCAGCATTACACAGCTAAACTAAAGAGTTTAGTCACAGTAAATTAACTGACTGCATTTCAGTATTCATAGATTGTAACTTTCGCAGAAGCTCTGCGTATTTACAGAGATATTCACAATGAAAGCTTTCGAGAACGCCACTCCAATCATGTACGATGTCACTATGAACCTCTTCGACAACAACCTGAGCGGTATTCAATGGTGGTGATATGGATTATGCTGATTATCTGTTTATTGGACAACAAAATCTTCTTACTATGTTACAGGATTTCATATTTTGTTGGACTAAATTCATCGAAAATAAATGCCGATTAACGTAAGCAACCATTTAGTCGAAAAGTGAAAAACCTTGTATTATAATTGCTAAGATGCGTTTTACAAATAGACGATGGGTTATCAACAGTAATTTAAATTAAGTTTATTCATCTAATCCTCTCGAATAAGTCTGTTCGCGTATCCAGTTTTGAGACAATGCGTTACAATACATTTACAGGAACTTACGCATTTTCCATTCACTGTCATTCTCGTGTAAAATTACACGAGTTTTGAATATGTCACAGCTTCTCGTCTTGCATGACTTTATCCGAAGTTTTTGTTATTGCACCATATTGCAAGAAAAATTGACAGCTTCCATAGGAAAAGTTTAATTTTTTAATATTTTTAAAATTTTTTAAACGAAATCAAAATGTCGAATGACGATGGTTTGACTACACAATGCTCAATTCGGAAATATTATTCCACACTTTTTCTTCTTCAAAAGCGTTCGTTTACTTTTTCATGCATTTTACATTCTTCCCCCATCACACGTGGAACTTATTACGCAGAGAGTTTTTGCAAGAAACTCACAAAATTCCTAGTTTTTTTTAATGATATGCCAGGACTTACTAAGGACACATTTAAGGGGAAATAATTGTTACACCTCAGAAAAGCTCGCGATGTATCATCGTGAATGCCATAATGAATCTCCACTCGAATTAATATTTTTGGATTTTCTTTTTTGGTCAAAATTGAAATGGTATGATGAAGGAGATGTAATCACTGACTAATAGCGGCTTTCCAATCGTAAACCTGACGATATTCGGGATACAGCTCCCGAAAATGTGAAAATGCCGTAATATTTTTCTGCGAATTGCTTCATTGAAGCCTTGTTAATAAATTTCTATCAACTTACAGACCCCTGATTCAGAAATTTTGTGTCTGAGCGCCTGAGAGTGCCGTTCGTGAAGAAAGAAAGAGCTTTACGGAAGTAATTGTGAATTGATTATTGATTTGGAATGGGTGAATTGGGGGCTTTCAGTTGTGGTAAAATTTTCTTACGTATTGGGGGTTTTGGAGTTGCGCAATTTGGGACGTGTGTAATATGAGTCGGGCGTCGTGATTCGATATTCGAGAAAAGAGGTTCGAGAGTCGAGATAAGTGAATCGAGAGTCGAAACTCGAAAGCCGAGGATCGAGATTGAAGCGTCGAAATTCGAGAGTCTAGATTCGTGATTCCAGAGTCGTGATTCGAGGGTCGAGAATCGAGGGTCGAGAATCGAGGGTCGAGAGGCGAGATTCGAGAGTAGAGAGAGTGTATAGAATTTATGACTAAAAAGTAGAAAATAAAATGTATTAAATAAAGTTTTAAAATAAATTATTTTTGTAAATAAAATGCCTTAAAAAGAAAAAAATATTTTTTTTTATTATTTTTACTTTAAAGTGCATATTATTTCCAAAATTTCTTTCTTTTATTTGTTCATTATGTTTGCTCTCTTTTTTTTTCAATTTTCGTAGCTGCTTCCTGTAGTATCTGATTGTTTTTAAGCAATTAAAGGGTATTTTATAACATTGTTGAGCCAAGCTTGCAACAGGATTTTTTATTATAGTTTGGATGTTTTATTTGATGTTGTTTTATTATTTTTTCTTTATATCCAATTCAAGTGGAGCAGAAATCAGTTGCAAGACTGCGGACTGTCAGTGCAAAAATTATTCAGGAAGTATTCATATGTTCAGTTGTAAGTTACTTCATGCAGATATTCCACACGCGCCCGATTACGTTCGAGACCTACCATCTCTAATTTGGATGAAACTTTCAGACTTTGTAGAAGCCGTGGTTTTTAATATCAAAAAGTAACATATTCTTGAAAGGAAAAATTAAATTCTTATCTTATAAAAATTACTCTAATCTCAGAAACTGCCCAACCGATTTCAATGAAAGTTGTGTGTTTTGTTGGTTCCAGCTTGAATTATAGAATAGTTTTAGACGCGATAGATGGCGCTGCTGTCGAAATCTAAAAGCTGCAAAAGAGTCGACGTAAAAATCTGAAATTATGTACACGGCGTTTTCATAGTTGCAAATACAAGGTTATTACGTAAAAAAGTTTTAATTGGTTTCAGACCAATTCTTATGATACTCTAGATGAACGCCCGTATGTAATTCTGAATAGTTACCTCACTGTGTAAGTATGACTTTCGAAGTTGTTTTTCGCATACATTTCTAAAACGGTTCGTCATACAGTAAAAATGGGTATAATAAATATCATAGGGTCTCACTTTCACATTCTGAAGAACTTTTCAGTACATTAAAACCATCTAGGACTGACCGTTTTCACAATATAGGTAAAAATCTTAAATTTGTGTATGGCAACACCAAGAAGGTGTTGCCGGATTTAGCCCATTTTTATACTGAAGTCTAGAGGGTATACCAAGTTTCACATTCCGTTTGAAATGCATAGAAATAATGCTGCTAGAACAAAATGGATTGAACACCCACGCGTAATATTAAAAGCTATTTTTATTTTTGCATGTCCGTCTGTCTGTCTGTCTGTGCGCACGATAGCTCGAGAGCACATGCACTTACAGAGCTCATAAAAATAGTAAACACAATTTCAAAAATGGGCTAAATCGGGCAACCTTTCTTGGTGTTTCCATATAAATATATATATATATTTGGAAACTATCTGAGAACGCATCGACGTGGAGCGGTCAAATTTTGTACACGGCGTTTTCATGAAAATTGCAAACACAAGTTCGAAAATGGACCAAATCTGGGGACCCCTTTTTGGTGCAGCCATACAAAACTTTAGGGTTTCACTATATATTTGGGCACTGCCTCACGCGTCGACGTAGAGAGGTGAAATTTTTTACAAGCGCATTTTTTAAAAAAATGTGAATTAAGTTCAGAAACATTCAAAACATACATATGATACGTAGTGTTTTTATAGCAGTGGTGAATAAGATTTCAACAATGGACTCAATTGGGTTACCCTTCTTGGTGTTGCCATACAAAACTTTTATTTTTCACTAGATACTTGGTAGCTGCCTGAGAGTCCGTCAAGGTGGAGAGCACATATTTTTTATATGGAGTTTTCATAAAAATTGCAACAACAGATCGAAAATGGAACCAATCGTACAGCTCGTTCGTGTGGTTGCCATACAAAAATTCACACACACACGTACACATACACACATGCAGCCACAGAGTGAAAACCTAGGGTATGGAATCGCGCGATCGAGTTATATAATAGCTTAGATATTATTCATCTCTAACCACCCCACCCATCTAGGTATCTATATTATCCCCGGGCTCCGTCTGGTCGTAATTTATAATAACCACATGTCACTGTGTTCATAAACGCTAATTTCCAAAACTGCCTTACCGATTTCAATGAAATTTTGTGAACGTGTATGGTTGGTTCCAGCTTGAAAAATAGTATAGTTTTGGATAAGATAGGTGGCGCAGCTGTATATAACACAATATATTTTTTCTTTAATTCTTATTACAAATAATTTTATCTTTTGTATTTCATGCAATACAAGTTATTGATTTTTTGATATTTAACTTCTCCCAGCTCAGCCGGAGTTGATTCTTTATTTTAACAGAATAAAGGAACGCTTGGTAGCACAAACTTACAAGCACAGCTTGGAGTTTGTGCTGCGCAGCCAATCTGGCTGGATAAGGGAAGGCGATTCTCTAACCGAGTACTTCTTCCAGCCAACTGGACGACGTAGTGCTTCTTGAGAAGTCGAATCGGTAGTTGATGAATCTGGAAAAGTCCTCAACGGGTGACAGCTATCGGAATATATACGAGACTACTACAATAGTCTATATTCTGAATCGACGTCGAGAACATCCCCGAACACTCTTAAATATCTTGAGTATATTCCTACTTTCTCTGAACATAGTAAAGAGCTTCTGGATATAGTGATCACATTGGAGGATATGATCGCTGCGACAAAGGATCTGAGGCGATACACTTCACTTGGTTATGACTTGACTCCAGAATTCTCCATACGTTTCAGGGATTTATGAATTCCTGATCTTTTGGAAGTCTTCAAATCTGCGGTTAAGACACATTTAGATTTTTCTTCTACTTGGAGGAGGTCTGTTATGCGCTTAATTCCAAAGAAAGGAGATTTGCAGAGGATGGGGAACTGGAGGCCAGTAACCTTATGCAATGTGTACTACAAAATCGTCTGCAAAGCAGTAGGGGCGATACTCCGCCCAGTAATTGCTACGGTAATACAGCCTCAGCAGTCCAATTGTATACCTGGTCGTAGTATCGACGACATCATCGCGCTAGCCAACTATTTGTTTTCCTACCATGAACAGACGGGTATACGAATGGTTATGATTTCACTAGACCAACAAAGGCTTTTGATAGCGTCTCGTACGAGTACCTCTTAACTGCTCTCGAGGAATTTGGGTTTCCGCCCACATGGCTCGATATCATCGGGAAACTATATAGAGATACAGCGATTTTGATTAAGTATCGAGAACAAGTTCTGGCTTCTATCTCGTTTCATCGAGGTATCAGACACGGCTGCCCATTGTTAGGTATGCTTTATGATCTTTCGTTGGAGCCGCTACTGGTGAATCTTCGTCGAATACGCGGACATTATTCAGTTCATCTAACATATACTAATGTGAAACCTCCTATATTGGCATATGCGGATGACCTTTCTATTTTCGTGACAAGAGATGAAGCTTTTCCGGTCTTTTCCGGTATGTTTATAAGAGTATAGATGATACAACAGATGGCGAACATATCTCGGGGTGAATATGGCCGTGATGGGAGGGATAACTTCCAGAGTAGTCTACAGTTATCCTTCTAATTACAAAAACGCTGATGTAGTATTCAAACTGTTGCATCACAGTCTTATGCAACCTAATAAATTGTCACATATTGACAGACGAGTTCAGATAATCTACATAGTTTGTTCTGGCTGCGAAGGTACCCTGTTTCACAGGCTCTTCACTTGCCCAGCTTGGCAAATCCAATGCAACGCGTGCGCGATATGCGTCAGTTGATCCACACGAATTTCGGCATTACTAGGACATCGTTTGTATGGGGACCAAAGGTTTGTAGTCGGGTGAACTGTTTGACTAGATTTGTGTTTACACTACAATTCATTTATACTACATGAGAGTCGAAGATAGGAGTCAGAACAATGACCCACAACACCACACACACGCACTTAAGCGCCACTTCGTTGACAGATTGAAGAGACGTTAACGTTTTGAATATCTGGCAACGAACGCAGACACATTCAACTGCACATGGCAACAACTATCGTCGGCTCAGGACGACGCTCATTTTTCATTAGATTGTTTTGGAAATTCTAAGAACTACCACCTACCCAATTGTCAAAATTGCGACTTTAAATTTTTCGTCCATCAAAATAACGAGTACACATTTCCGAAGTAACGAATCGTTGCATGTAGCGAAATGTAAAGATTTTTGCCATCACTACTCACAACGACTTCACAAAGAAGGAAAGCAAAACCGGTCTTACCGAAGAGTTCATGATGAGAAAATGAAAAAAAAAGATAATTGTTGACAATTTGAAGCTGAGCTAAGAAGCCTTATTAGCTCAGCAAACCACAAAAGAAAAGTTATCAAAAATCAAAAAAATACGAAAAACGAAGTAAACAACTAGAAACAGCAATGTTTAAAGTAAGAGAAAGAGAAGAAAAACGCAAGAAAAACTAGCGGCGAAGGTCAGTGAAAAGTACTACGAAAAACTAATACAGATACGGGATAAAAACACAAGCTGCAAATGAGAACAGTCAGGACGTTGAATATATACGAGAATTGTGGTAAAACCATCAGCACAGAAGCGGAAGAATAGATCACAACAGAAATCGAAAAAATATTTCAGAATTTACAGTTGACGAAGTAGAGAATGTAGAAGCAACACGACTAAAGTTGGAAGAAAGTAACCAAAGGACATCGGAAATAATGGACGTTAAGTACGGCATCTCATAAAAAAATATAAATGTTAGGTATAATGTTGCATAATCTATATAAATAAAAAGGAAATGCCGTTCGTTGGTAATCGTATCACTTCAGAACGGCTGGACAGATTTAGGAAATTTTTTAAATCTTCGTTATGGTTCGAATAAGAATCTTAGGCAAAAAAAAAATTGGAATCAGCAATCCCTACTTAGTATTGCCAAACAAAACTTTGCTTGTTCACTATACATTTGGACACTGGCTAAGAACGAATCGACGTGTTCAAAAATAGACTAAATCGGGCTACCCCTTCTTGGTCTTGCCTCTTATCAAGAATTATGGTTGTCTAAACTAGAAATTTCGGATTTTCTTACCTTTTTTTTTAATTTAACCTCTAATATTTTTGCAAAAAGGTCGTTAACATAACTTTCTTTTATAAAAACTGTAAACTGTAGACTCTCCTCTTTAAGTTGACCTATTACACCCTATGTGTTAACTGTAAATAGTTAAATAGTTATTAACTTAACTTATAACCTATTCAGGTTACACCGAAATAAGATTTTATTGTTTAAAATACGCGCTAAGGGAATAAATTATTGTTGAGAATAGGTTTGAAAATAGGTTTGAGAATAGGTTTAGAACTAATAACTCTTAAAGGGCCTCAGATAGCGCATTAGGAGTAATAGGTCACATTAAAGAGGAGAGCCTACAGTTTACAGTTTTTATAAAAAAAAGACCTTTTTGCCAAAAATATTAGAGGTTAAATTTAAAACAAAGGTAAGAAAATCCGAAATTTTTAGTTTAGACAAACATAAATCTTGACAAGAGAGGGCTATGGGGCTGATTGAGCTGTCGTTAGAAAGGCCGTGAAGTTACAAACAATGCACTGCATACAATGAGCTCCTAACTGTGACCATGCACCCTGTAGTTGTTAAGATACAGCGTGTCTTGTGAAAATCTAGCTTTTTTTCTTAATCACCCTGTAACTCCTAATCGGTTGATATGCCCCCCCCCCCCTCCCTGCCATACAATTTTTGGTTCATCTAGGTGAGTACTATCACATCCCGCTCAACTGACCTCCTAGTGAGAAACACCCTGTATGCGTAATACTTTTTTTTTGTTTTCTACGTTAAGGTCCTGGAAAAGTTTGCAGGAAAAAAATTGCCAGCGATTCCACGGTCAACGCCATCTAATGAACTTAACGCATGTTTGAAGTAGGTAGTTTTGTGTAAATACGCCAAGTCACTCAAATCAAGTATCAACATGCGTGTCGAGTTCCAGTACAAACCCATCTGGAGAAGTGTTTTCAAAACAATTACTGGACATTGGCAATGAAAAAATCACCGTTGACATTCGACTGGTAGCATTACATTCCCTGTCGATTTTTGCCAGTTAATAGAATCAAAGACCGAACTTATCCGAATAGAGTTCCCAAATATTGCTGAAAATTACAAAAATCATGCTTTATTGTGTCAATATAGCAGGCCTGCAAAAAAGCATTGATGTCGATGATTTGTATTTCAAGATTCGAAGTGAAATTATAGGCGAATTGATGACGTAAAAATCGGTGGATTCCGTTACTAGCCAAGACGATGTCGTCAACTATCCAACCCTATCCATCAACTATTTATCAAACTCGCTGAAATTTCCCGGGTTGTAGGTTAACATTCTCTAATTCAAAGTCGGTTCAGTACTCATAATGTTGCGAAATATGAACCAACCACGTCTTTGTAATAGCACCCGGCTTGCGGTAAATAAACTGACGTCATTGAAGCATCAATTCTTAAAGGAAATTACAAATGAGAAGATATTTTGATACCATGCATCCCAAATCCCAAGGATTCCAACCGACATGCCTTTCAATTTTAAACGCTTGCATTCGCAATGACAATAAACAAATCACATGGAGTGTTTGCGGCATTAACCTTGAAAATCCATGCTTCTCACTCTCGTGTTGTATGCCGCCTATTCCCGTTACCGAAAACCATCAGCTTTGACTGTTTACGCGACAGCAAAACAAAAAATATCGCATATTTTAAGCATTGCCATGAATATTCTCCTCAAATTGAATATCCGTAGCCAAAATAGTTAATAGATACAATGATCACCCAGAAATACGTTTTTTTCTCATTTTTACTTTGTTTTCAAATTTTTAATAGCCGGTTTTCACCCCGCGGACTGCCACCTCTGCGCCGTGGGTGATCTATTAGTTCTGTTCCTCTGAGCACTACCATTAGGATTTTATAGACTTGGCAGAGTCTGTAACCCCAGAGGAGCAGGACAGGTACGAGCAATTCCACTAAATATAATAATTCCGTGATATTACTTTGTGTGAATTTAAAAATTTATATATCAAAAACGAAGTCGAACACCTCCGCAATTTTTCCTATATAGGTAGATAAGGCATCTAACTTCAAAATAATAATGAAATAAAACTTTAGGAAGTCCTCGACAGTTAGTAATACTATTTAAAAAAAAACTATTAATAACAAATTTTTTCGTTGTGTTGGTATATTTTTGTATGAAAAGTCCACATACTTCGTAGTTCTAACAGCTTCATTCCTTCCTTCCAGTGGCCACTTGCCAGGCGCGTATACAGGGGGGCGGGCACAAGGGCCATGCCCCCCCCCAAGCGCTTCCTAACCTTCGCGGTGAGTTGAATGTGGCGCTGGACTGTAGAGCGAGCTGTTAAAAAGTTTAACAGGAAGATTTTAGTATGATACGTCTTGTTTGTCTTCTTATAAGTAGTAATAGTGGATTGGGTATAATAGTCATTCTCTCGTAGCTCTTCGTCTTTTAAAGATGTACAAATTTTTTAGAATTTTCTTGCGTTTTAATATATCTAGTGTCGAAAAGTCATCTATCGTAACTAGCACAGGATAGTAAAGTACTTTTGGAATGCATATTTATTTTAGTATTTGATTTTTTAGAAAATGGCACGTAATGCTTAGCAGCCCAGCTATGAAGATGCTTTTATATTTTTGTTGCACCAATTATAAAGTTTAGAAAGTGTTATTGTTTCTACAAAATTGGTTAGAGATCATAATTTTTTTTTACCAATCTGATTTCCCGATGGTAGACAGCAGCGGGAAATTCGCTATCAAAAAAGGTAGACGAAAAATTGGGAGTACAATCGCAATGACAGGCAGTGAGCGGCGATTGTGAAAGAAGAAGATACTGAAATTTCATTTATTATTAGTTTTGAGCGTTTTGAAACAAATTTTATCGAAAATATTTTATATTATTTTGACAGAATAGCAATGGACCAAAGTGCGGAAAGGAAAAATTTAAAATACTGAAATTAACTAAATGCCAAAAATATCACAATTTTACCATTTGTATGTGAGTGCCTCGAAATATCCATCCATACCACGTCTTTTTTGTCAACTCGTCTATACTGGTTGTCTTGTATATCATAAATTATTTTATGACTTCACAATTCCTCAATCAATTTTTCATCAAAATTCATTATTTTAAAATTGCCGCGATATCCTACAACCTTGACAAAAATAAATGCCACAACAAGTTCATTCGTTTGATTTTGTTGGTAGTACTGCAGCTACGACGGAAAAATTAGAAATTGATCAATCCCGACGGCAACTTCGTCGACAGCTGACCGTCGCCCGTCGTAATTTGGGCATTCGCATAAGACGATATGCTTTTAGAAGTTCGACAGCAGCATTTTTTGTCATTTGCCGTTGCCCGTCGCAATTGTATTTTAGCCTTGACTTAACAAATTTTTGTTTTACGGTTCTTCCAGTAGAACCCGAGTTATGGAATCAACGTCTTGTCATCCGCTGATTTTTCATAGCGACACTGATTCAAGCCTGAGTTGTTCAAAATATTTACATTCGTAGGGAAGCATTAAATTTTTCTTGGGGTTCGTGCACAACAAGGCGAGGCGAGGCGATGCGTGGCTAGGCAGTTTGGCGAGGCGAGGTGAAGATTTATCTCGAGGTGTATTGCTTACAACAAGGCGTTCAGCTTCTTGGTAAATCGTGAAGTGAGAGTATAAATTATGTCATCAGATTCAGAAGTAGAAATTTTGTGTTTGTCAAGTAGTGCAGCTGACTGATCCTGATAGATTCTTCCAATATATGAGAATGAATAAAGACCATTTCGATTATATCAAAGAAAAAAACATATAAAAATATGCCATCTATCAAAATTAGTGCGCTGCACCTCCACGGTCCAAACGAATTTTTGGATTGATTCTGGTGGTTCTCTCTTTCGGACACGGGCACAAGCATTCAATTTTCTTAAAAAAATCTCAACATTTTTCTTTCGATTTTTCATGCACTATTAGCGGCGGACAATGGTTCCAAAGAGTTATATTGATTCAGGTGTCTTGGCTGATCTGGGTAGCTAAATATATTTATGAGCGTTGGCAAGAATATTTTGTTCTTAGAAATTTACTTAAACATTTTTCTTTCAAATTTTGATACACTATTGGTTGCTGAAAACGATCAGTTGGATTGATGCCACTAAAATTAATTCTACAATTTTTCTTCACAATTTTTACGACAAAACTATAAAAATAAAAACCATTCGCTTTCCTCTGCCTGCGGTAATTGCCGTTGCTTTGCTTATACTTTCGTATGAATTCAAGTAGTGTTGTTTAACTTAACTTCACGTTTACTTTTAATTTATAGTTGGCGATGGAGGTAGAAATAGTTGTGAAAGTGGAAAGAAAAGACTGATAAGACCATTGATAACTATTTTCAGAAGAAAGCAAGATCAGTTAAGTTCCCGTCAAAAGATATAGTCATGACATATCATGCACTTCTACTCCTATTCCTCTGAATGTGAATGAAGGTGCAAGCTCTCACTTGACAGCCTTGACAGAATCGGTTGCATCACATCAATGTCTACAATCTTTGCACGAGAAAGAGTATCTGGATATGAGTCCGTAATGTCTGTCCACTCTGAGATCGACATTGATGTGGATAATATTATGGACAGGCTTTCAAAATCAAACCAAAAATTGAATTTTGTGATATCTAACTTAAATATGATAAAAAAAATTTTTTAAAGCGACTACTTCCGACTTTTTCCTCCCACCTCAAACATTTTAGTTGTGACCCCCCCCCCCCCCCCCCCTCCAAGCTGAAGGTCTGGATACGCGCCTGCCACTTGCCATATAAGTTATACACAGGAAGAATTATATGGATCGACCTTTCCTTCCATCTATATTTCTATTATTTTATAAGTCATTTTATAAGTTCATCTCCCGCAAACATAAACTATTTTTTCTGATTATCCAAAGGATCCAAAACTAGCTTCGGTGAAAATTATGTCTCCAGAAACCACACCAGAACGAATATTTGGATATGAAACTTTCAACCTATGTAAATGTTTCACTAAAAGAAAACGGCTGCCGCCGGTCTATTTGCAGTAAACTTTGCGAATTACGAGGTCATAAAGTCCCCTCCTAAGGTTGCTCTCTAAGGAGTCAGCTTCCAGGCTTGTTATCTGCTGACCTATATCATTATATACATACTTATAAGTTGGACAGTTTTTTTTTTTATATAAGCCACAGAAACAACTTGCATGCATAGGGAATAAAAGTTTATGTCCATTTTATTACAGTTATATAAAATATATGTTGGGGAATGCTTGTAATTACTTACCTGCAGGAAGCCTCCATCGCAGTGTGTGGCGTTGATTAAGGTGCCAACTTTGAACTTTTTAAAACGAAGTCGTAGAACCCAATCCCTTGGTGCTCCTCGAAAGCTCCGAAACCGATACACGCAGGTAAGGGGACGACCTAGATTTTGATTTGTTACTTCCGGTGATGCTACGTCCTCGTAGATGTCCACAGTTTTATTGCAATGGTCCTTAAATGTGTCGGAAGATCCTTTTTTTCGTTCGGATGTTGTTGTTAGTATATAGTGTGTATGAACATGAAAAAGAAAGCAAATCACGTAATATTAGGCTTTTGTCAAAGTAAAAGGAAATGGATGTTGGATGATATAGGTTTGTAGGGTATCGTATACCTATGTACATTCATTGCTTATATCTCTTTCCCATTTTACTCATTCCTCCATAACAATTTTAAGTGCTTCCTCATACTTTAGGGAATTGAATTACTTATTTTCGGTTTTTATACGAGGGATGGCAAATAAAATGAGTTGAGCATGTCACAGTGCTTTTCTATTCAGAGTTAATGCTGTTACACGTCCTATGTAGATGGATAACAGGAAAAGTGAAAAAAGTTTTACGAATACTTCGTCCTGATGTTTAGCAGCTCTTTAATTTTATACCAAATTTTCATTGGAGTTTAATATCTAGGAAAAAATGAATCATTGATTGCTAAAGGCGATAAGTATAAAGTTAGGAAAATTTTAAATGTTAATTCAAAAATATGTTTTCAGAGAAAACTTTTATGAGTACAAATGTTTTGAATGTTTTCTTTTGACTTAGAATTTAGGTTAAATCGATTTCTTCTTCATTTTCTTTTTCTTAAGTTACTCACTCCTTACGTTATTTCACACATTCGGAAAGCAAAGAAATTTTAAATCAATCACTGGAAAGGTAAAGTTCATGCAACTTTCAGAAATGTTTCCTGTCGAGTTAAATCTAATCCATGGGGTAATTTCCTTTTGTTTGCTTCCAACAATATTTTTCAAAAATTTTCAGGGAATAAGAATGGCAAATTTGCATACAATTTTCAAAGCAGCTCTACTCCAACTTTCTTGGAAGTCGGATATAAGTACGTACATATATAATAATTGCTGATAGGTTTAACCATCTAACTAGAGCTGCATTCATATAACGGAGAGCTCAGTTCACCCTCTCGGCATTTGTTTACACTTTCTTGAAACTGGGTGTATATTACTTCCGCATGCCTCATCTTAGAAAGGAGTACTTGTGCACGTAAACTCATTACTGCAAAGAGGTAGTTTGTGTTCAAGTGGGAAAACCGCTTCGAGTTAATACTTGAGACGTTTCAAGTATTGCCTCTTGGGAATTTATCACCCCCAAAAGCTTCATATGGAGAAGAGATTGAGCTCACAGGTGCTATCACTATCTTCGTGCAGTTGTTACAGAATGCGCTCTGAAACTTCATCATGAATGCTAATGCATAAATATCACACAAAAATAATCTGAGTAGGAAGAATATTGCTCGCGATTTTATACATTTCTTAAGTGTGACCTGAACTAAGGCTAAGAGAGTTTTCAAGGATGCATAACCTGTTTCTTAAAAAAATTATACACTCTCATTGCGTTGTGGATTTTAAACATATGCACAGAGATTTTTTCTTCTTCAAGCGTGGTATAAACTCATCGATGATCAAAGAGAAATTTTAAATTTTATGAAATATCTCCCGAAAATTCAGAAGTTATTTCCACATGAACTATGTACTTCAACCTTGGCGCTTGCAAGGGTATCTTGAGCCTGAAATGTCACAACAGTGTGTCTGTAATAGGCTGATATAATAGTTTCTAAATCTTGATAGACAAACTCAATCATTATAACAATAATTGTCCAGAATGCAATAACATGAACTCTCTTGAACTGGTGCTGCTCACGTTATCGGGTCTGCATTATATTACAAATTGACAAATAATATGTATACCAATTTTATATATGCATGTGATATATGTACATATTATAATAATTATTTTACATAAATTTATATGTAATGGCTGTATGTAGGAAAAATACAACTTAAACTAAAGAATCTGAGGTACAAATTACAGAATAAAATCATCCCTAGCTCTTTCAATCTTTTCAAATAAATAATACCTTTTCGACTAACAATTTTTGCATATGAGGAACTTGCTGCTATAAAAAACAACTATTTTGCAAAAAACTTTGTAACAAAATTAACTCAACCACAAAGACAAAATTATCTATTTACCAAAAACGCAAAAGCGGGCTCCGTTGGAAAATCATCTTGCTGTTGTGAATCTCAGCACACTGATAAAACTAATTTCATTGGTGTTAATAACATACTTAGCAAAATACATACACAAATGCTTTTGATAAGTGGCAACCTGTAGACCGGATGCATACGGATTTTTGGAGTAAATGGTCATCCGAATACCTATCAAGGCTACAGCAACGTCCTAAATGGACTCAATGACAACCGAATCTACAAATTAAAAATCTGGTGCTAATAAAAGACGAACAGCTTCCACCAATGAAATGGGCACTTGGTTGAGTGATAGGAATGCACCATGGAATCGATAGGCTATAACTAGTATAGTACTTAACACTCCAAACAAGGGGAACAAGAATCAAAAGACCACTCACTAAGGTGGCTCTGCTTCATATAATCGAAAATCACATGAATGAATCTGTAGATTCAATCAAGTAAATGAAGAAGCTACTAAGATAGAGACGAGAGCAAAATGACAAATTCATATTGAATTCAAAGCTCGAACAAAAGGCGGATGTTCTCAGAATCACAACATGAAAATAGAAACGTACCCGACATCCGAATACAATTCTACTTCATAACTCAAGCTCACTGAGTAAATTATGGCTAGCCTTCATGATATTGGCATTGCATAGTTATAGGGCAGCAACCTGTAAAACCAGGTTTAGAGAACAAGCAGGAATATATTTTGATGACGTGTCAGAAATCCAGCTACGTTTAACCGAGTGGAATCTTATCTGTTAATATGACTTATAATCATAATGGAGGGAGTCCACAGGGATAAGGAAACCAGTGCAAAGGCTTTCCGAAATCTGCCTACAAAACATCCATCTAACAATACCAAAAGAACAATTTTACAGTTACAACATCAATATAATGAATCCTACCAAATAAATTGTGCTATATGACAACAACAAAATGAAAATGAAACGAGTTCCTCTGGAGATAGTGGGTTCAATCGCAAACGCTCTTTTTGGTATCCTTAAGAGTTTGCGGAAAGATACGAAGAGCAAATTCAGAACATCAAGGAAAACGAAGATCAACTGAAAGAACTGTTAATGAATCAAGCATCCATTGCTGAACACACAATAAATGACATAATAGTGAGACGCTAAGTGATCAAATCACTATCTTCGACCATTACATGGAGATAATTCGAAATGGACTTAATAAAGCTGACGGAGGGTGGCAGTTACAACCATCACCCAAAACCCCCCAACATGAAGGAAAATTTTATCCCATCGGAAATCTTTCCATTCACTCAATCTAAATCAAAAAATCCCATGTAAATCTGTCCACGTTTACTACCCTAAAATTCTTTAGTCACAAATGGCACTCTCAGGCGTTCAGGCGCCCAGGCGCTCAGGTGCTCAGACACAAACTTTCTGAGTCAGGGGTATGTAACTTGATAGAAAGATATTAAAAAGAAAACTTGGTCCGAGTAGGAGGCCAATTATACCAATAATTTTCAAAAAGTCGAAATATATCTGAAATGAACTCTGTCACAGAAAGTCGAAAAGATAACATCTAAAGATGTTCAGTGGTCTAAAGATTTTCCGAGCGTTTTATTAAAGTTAATAACTTTCGTAAATTTGTTTACAAAATATTAGATTTAATTAAGTTAAAAAAAAAACAATTTAAAGTAGTACGTACCTACTACTAATCCATTTATCATTTGGAGTAGGCCTCTGGTAAACAAACAAGACTCAGGCTACGTAGTCAGAAGCCAAATTAATATATGCGCCCACCCCTCGTGTGCGGAATTAATGTGCGAAGTTCTGGTGAATAGCGTCGACTCGTAGAGTATTATCAGATATAATCTTGAATATGGTTCACAATCTCATTGATAACCCACTTCTAAAGTACACTGAGTTAAAACAAAGCTGCTTAACCACGGATGATAAGCCAATTATCAAATTACCACCGGACATTGCTAAGCAGAGCTTGTTTTGGACCCAATTGGATAAATGGTTGTCAGAGAAATTCCTGTGAAATGCCCAAGCATCTGGATAAAGGGCTCATTGTATAATTGAAATTGAAGAGCTGATTGAAATGCCTGTAGATGTAGAATTTTATTGAGTTGGTAGGTGGGGAGTATAGTGGAGGAAAAATTTCAATTTACAAAGTGACTGCCTCAGTCAACATTATTGATTGTAGCTGTAATTTTGAAATCAAAGAAGGCCAGTGGAATTACGTTTTATTGCCCTTATTAAATTGTGTGGAAAGGGAAGCTTCAACACTAGCTGATAGAAATAAATGTTACCAGAATATCGGGAGAAATCACGATTGACGGGTTCTTAAAAAGGATAATAGAATTTGAGACCAGAAGTGTTAATTAAGGTTTTTAATTTGATATCTTACTGAAGGGTTTTAAAATGCAAATAACACTTCAGCTACGTAGGCTCAATAAATGTCCCTTTTTGATAACTTTCATAAAGTTTTGAGGGACTGGGAATTTTGGGTACTTTGCGGATGTTTTTTTAATAATCTTCGTTGACGTAAATTGACAGAGTATTGAAAGCGGTTTAGGTAGGTCATCAGGGTCTATTGTAACCTAACGGTAATATCATTTAAGCTGGAAATTATTTCCTATAGTTTACAGAAATATTATCTAAGAATACAAAATAGTGCTTGCAATTGTGAAAGTGTTCTTTTGTTTCATCTTCGTCTTCACGTATTCTGCATATTTTTTGATTGCCGACAGATTACAGCGCGGTAATAAAATAAGAAAAGCTAAACTATTCGATTAAATCCCAAGGCAAACGAGTATACTGTAGCTGTACCTACTAGTAGCTTCACTTTTAAATACTGAAACGTGCAGAGATCTAGCGGAACATTTACGGAATTCTGGATTCCGCAATTTTGAATTGCAGAAGCGCTGCTGATGTACTGAATTCAAAATCTCTTTTGTACTGATTTTCAAAACTCGCATTTTTTCTAATTTCAATAAATCTTATACAATATAAATATGTATTTTTGATTTATTCATCTAGCACAATTTTTTCCATTTACGATTCGCATGAAATATTACGAGAAATAAGCGTAACATTATTTTTAAATTATCTGTTTGTAGGTAGGATCGAATACTGAAGTAGTATTGATAAATATTATATTATCACGGCGGCGGTAATAAAATTGTATGCAGACTATCTTAAAAGTAACTATGTACACAGTCACAAATTGAAGAATTTTCACAATTTTGATTTGACCGCTCTGAATCTTATTGAAAGTATTTTTTTGGAAAACCGTAAACAAAGGGTAATATTTAAATCCTAGACTTCTGA
Source organism: Dioctria linearis (assembly GCA_963930735.1). Taxonomy (NCBI): domain Eukaryota; kingdom Metazoa; phylum Arthropoda; class Insecta; order Diptera; family Asilidae; genus Dioctria; species Dioctria linearis. The sequence continues at coordinate 14,006 of CAWVNZ010001711.1, read as the reverse complement.
TTTCCTTGGCCCACATTCGGGTGTTTCTCAAGGCTCTATATTAGGAACGCACTTGATTACTTTTTACACACTTTTTACACTTTCCACACATGCTCAAATTTGTCCACATTTTAATATATGCAGATGATATTCAGATATATCTGAATTGCCCTTCTGGGCTAGCTGAGAACTGCATCCAACAGATGAATTAGGACTTGAGTGCTATATTTAATTGGGCACTAAAAATAATTTCAAGTGAAATCCTAACAAGTCTCAGGCTATAGTACTGCCTAGTACAAAACTAAACTAGAACATTTTCTCTATTACATATTGATTCGACCCCTATACCATTCCTAAAAAAAGGTAAAATTATGGGTATTGTCATAAATAGAAATTTAGGATAGGTTGATTATATCAACAGTATAGTCTTAAGGCTATAGGTATATGGAAGTCTTCGCAAACTTTGGTGGTAAGCTTGACTTTATCCTGTGCAATAAGCTTAATGGCTGCTTTAAGTCTATAGTACGTAGTATGCATCATCTAACGCAGTTCGTCAATCAGGTACTGGAACTTTCATTTTCCTTGTATATGACAATGCATTGAAATATATCCTGAATGGCAAGCTCTTTTTCTTGAATGAAAAGCTGGTCTTTTTACGGTCTGCGCCCATGAATAATCTTCTAGTCCCTAGATATTTTGGTGCAATCCAAGCATTTATTTTTTGGTCATGTCAACATCCATGTGGAACTCACTTCCTACTGCTATAAAGCGCGCGGGATTGTTGAGAGTGTTCAGGGTATTGTTGAAATCTCATTACAAGCCACTGCTCAATAGCTTAGATTAGTTTACTGTTTTTTAAATAGTCTATCTAATGTCAACTTCATTAAGAATTGCAATACACTATCATTTTCGTTTTCTTATACAATTCTATGTTTTGCGTTCATTTTATCTTTATTGTCTATAATAATTCATCTTTACATGCTTCAACTTCATAGGCATAAAGAAATTTCTTATTTGTACAAACTGTAACTAAGAAATTCAATTTTAAAACATACTCATCGGGAAACGAGAATTTTCGTTTTAAAAGAAAATCTGTTGCGAACGGGAAACGAGAATTCTCGTTTTGCGACAAATGTGCGCCTTGAGTACCTACATTTATTATTTTATGATCGAAAGGTATTGTAAATATTTATTACTCTTTACCTTCCTTAGAAAGGTATCAAAATTTACCTTTCATTTTGCCATCTTTTGGATATCCAGTAGTAGTTGGTTCGAGAAGTTAGTAGTGCATGTGCCGATTGCACAAAGTTTAAATACATCGCAGTGTCTTTATTTTTACCATAATGGATATAGAACAATTTGAAAATGAATTTTATAATAAATTATCAGACATTCCAAGTGATTGTGATAGTAAAGAACCCAGTTGTGAAAAAAGTGCCGATGATAACAGTGATATTGTTCCTATGAAAACAGACAGTAATAGTAATTCTGAATTAGAGGGTGACAAAACAGTTGACAGTGAACCAGAAATTGATATAAGTGCTGTGTGGAAAAATATTGATACACCACCAGGGTAGAACTACTAGAAAGTATTTCAGGTGTGCCTCTAATTGAAGAATGTCCTGAAAATACACTGCTCAAAAGTGTATAAGCAAAATGTGGTTTTTCGGTTGCCAATTCCTGGAATTTGGTTTGATTTTGGTTCTGTTTTTTGTTTTTAGTAGATACATCTATTGCGCATACAACAATAAAAAAAAATTCTGGAATAACGGTAAAAACAGTTATTATTTTATTGGAAAAGTTGTTTTTAGCCTATTTCTGTTATTGTTGTTTCAGACTTTAATCAGTTCAGTTCATTAAGGTGTGACTTTAAAATTGTGTAAATTACTGAAAAACCACATTTTGCTTATACACTTTTGAGCAGTGTATGTTCGATACAGCTGAGCTATTCCTTAGGCAAAAAAAAAAAGTCAAGATTTCTGTTCTCAAAAGCACAGTCAGACATAAACGCATAGAAGCATGCAATTTGAAAATTGAAACAAATCACTATATGTACTGTATATGCAAAGCTATCATCGAAATGTTTTTAAACTTATAAAAATTTCTGCGTGAGGAGCAGGCAAGTGGCGAACGCAATGCGCTGTTGGCCAGACTGTTTTCCTTGTAATTTGTATGGCACCATTTATTGCTTGGGCAAATTTTATTTTACTAAAGCCGGTCATGAAATAAAACTCTTCCGAGAATTCTGATTTGTAATAGTATGCCATATAATATTGGCAATGTTCAGACTTTGTGAGCTTTACCATTTTACTAACTAGAGATAAATTTGAATTGACCAACAGAAATTCCAGGTTGAGCTATGTCTGGTAGAATTTTCAACTCAATTTTAGTGTAAGACTATATAAAATTTTATCTCTATCTAATTCCTCAATTTTGTTCGCATAAAATTTTTCATTTTCAAGGAACATAATTCAACAAGATTGGCATGGTCGGAGTTAATAGCTGTGTTCTTTTGTGTACTTGCTTTTACAACTCCCATATATTGGAGAGAACAAATTGTTCTGTCGATTGAAGCGATCTATTTGTACTATTCGTGTTGAAACCAACATTAAAAAGCTAAAAAGCCACCTGAAAATTAAATCATTTAAAAGATTTTAATTCCAAGTATTTCTTATTATTGAAACTAGGTTGGGAACGAAACTACATATACCTACCCTACAAGCTCGTCGATAAAGCAGGTTTTTAGTGGACACAAAAATCGACACATGATCGCTACATTCCACATTACAAAATCTCGACATGATCGACAGAATTCATCAGGCTTTTAATTGAAATTAAAATATATATGGTTAGCAAATTATTACTCAGCTTAAAAAGCATAAAACATTTTAGTATTAACTAAAAATAATTTGGAAATGGCCATATTATATATGTATAGGTATATTCTATTATGTCAGTTAATACGTTGTACGTACTAAGCACAGCTGCTACGGTCAATGCACTAGTCTGACCTACGCACAGCTGTTTAGGTCAACGGACTTTTCTGTTGCTACCGACGCACAGCTGCTAAGGTCAATGTACTTTGGTTGCTATGCACAAGGTAAAATAATTTGTTGGTGCCGTGCGCAATTCAGAGGCAATATAAGTCGCAGGCCAACTTATATCTTTCTCTTTTATTATCCAGCTATCATAGATTGTGCATCGTTTTGGAATTCGACTTGGCTAGTGTAATAAAATAAAATCTACTAACATAATAACTTTATCTTGGGTAACAACTGAGATAAAGATATTTATCCTGGGTCTCGACTGGAATAAAATTTACTAACCTAATAACTTTATCTTGGGTAGCGACTGTGATAAAGATATTCATTCTGGGTCTCGACTGGAATAAGATTTACTAACCTAATAACTTTATCTTGGGTAGCGACTGAGGTAAAGATATTTATCCTGGGTCTCCACTGGAATAAAATTTACTAACCTAATAACTTTATCTTGGGTAGCGACTGTGATAAAGATATTCATTCTGGGTCTCGACTGGAATAAGATTTACTAACCTAATAACTTTATCTTGGGTAGCGACTGAGGTAAAGATATTTATCCTGGGTCTCGACTGGAATAAAATTTACTAACCTAATAACTTTATCTTGCGTAGCGACTGTGATAAAGATATTCATTCTGGGTCTCGACTGGAATAAGATTTACTAACCTAATAACTTTATCTTGGGTAGCGACTGAGGTAAAGATATTTATTCTGGGTCTCGACTGGAATAAATTCTACTAACATAATAACTTTATCTTGGGTACCGACTGAGATAAAGATATTTATTCTGGGTTTCGACTGGAATAAGATTTACTAACCTAATAACTTTATCTTGGGTAGCGACTGAGGTAAAGATATTTATCCTGGGTCTCCACTGGAATAAAATTTACTAACCTAATAACTTTATCTTGGGTAGATATTTTTTCAGGGTTTCGACTGGAATAAGATTTACTAACCTAATAACTTTATATTGGGTAGCGACTGAGGTAAAGATATTTATTCTGGGTCTCGACTGGAATAAATTCTACTAACATAATAACTTTATCTTGGGTAACGACTGAGATAAAGATATTTATTCTGGGTCTCGACTGGAATAAAATTTACTAACCTAATAACTTTATCTTGGGTAGCGACTGTGATAAAGATATTCATTCTGGGTCTCGACTGGAATAAATCTTACTAACCTAATAACTTTATCTTGGGTAGCGACTGAGGTAAAGATATTTATCCTGGGTCTCGACTGGAATAAAATTTACTAACCTAATAACTTTATCTTGGGTAGCGACTGTGATAAAGATATTCATTCTGGGTCTCGACTGGGATAAATCTTACTAATAACAACTTTATCTTGGGTACCGACTGAGATAAAGATATTTATTCTGGGTTTCGACTGGAATAAGATTTACTAACCTAATAACTTTATCTTGGGTAGCGACTGAGGTAAAGATATTTATTCTGGGTCTCGACTGGAATAAATTCTGCTAACATAATAAGTTTATCTTGGGTACCGACTGGAATAAATCTTACTAATAACAACTTTATCTTGGGTACCGACTGAGATAAAGATATTTATTCTGGGTTTCGACTGGAATAAGATTTACTAACCTAATAACTTTATCTTGGGTAGCGACTGAGGTAAAGATATTTATTCTGGGTCTCGACTGGAACAAATTCTACTAACATAATAACTTTATCATGGGTAACGACTGAGATAAAGATATTTATACTGGGTATCGACTGGAATAAAATTTACTAACCTAATTAGTTTATCTTGGGTAGCGACTGAGATAAAGATATTCATTCTGGGTCTCGACTGGAATAAAACTTACTAATAACAACTTTATCTTCGGTACCGACTGAGATAAAGATATTTATTCTGGGTTTCGACTGGAATAAGATTTACTAACCTAATAACTTTATCTTGGGTAGCGACTGAGGTAAAGATATTTATTCTGGGTAGCGACTAGAATAACATAGACTAACTCAAACCTTTATCTTGGGTCTCGACTGAGATAAAGATAGTTATTCCGGGTAGCGACTAGAATAACCACCACTAATACAACTTTGCTTTGGGTCTCGACTGAGGTAAAGTATCTTGTTCCGGGGAACGACTAGAACAAGAATTCTATTAACCAGATTATATCTTTGCTTTGGGTCTCGACTGAAGTAAAGTATCTTGTTCCGGGGAACGGCTAGTACAAGATAATCACTAATTATTTAATTACCAACGCCATAAAGTCGATTCCATAGTTTTATACTGGTGAGTACATTTTTTGATTAATCATATATTATAATTCATATTGATTAATATATTTATACATATATACATACATATATAATACCATTGGTCAAAGTTGTCTCAACTTTCACAGTATTGTACTGAGATTAATATAAGCATTGTGTAGTGAATAAGCGACTTTTTTAAATCTATTGAAATTTAGTTCTTAAGTGTCGTGAAATTGAATTCTGTTAATTTTAGTTCTAGTTATAATTTTGTATTTAAGTTTTACGTGCGTCCAATAAACCACTGACTATAAAATATTCCCCAGCGTTATTATCTACAGTCCACATCATTATTGATATTTTCTTTTGAGTGTTCCCATTGGGCAGAACAATTCGCTTCATTTATAAGTGTATTATGGAATTGGAATGGTATTGGTATTGCACATTTTGAGATATTCAATAGATAACCCAAACATACAAATTTTCAGAAAAATTAACTTGATTAATTTTTCTCGCAAATCTCAAAGCTTCCCAAAATAAATAACGTTTATTTCATGATTTATGAATTTTTAAAGTTCCATCTACTAAGCAAAATTTCCCACATTTTTTTTAAATATCAAAAGACCGTATCTTGGTCATGAATGAATCGCAACAAAATATTACTATTTTCAATATTGCCAAGGTTCCTGTAAAATTCCATTAAAATGAAATATAGTCCATTCACAAATTTAAAATTGACCGATTTTCTGTGTAACGGCCTTATAGGATTATTTCCTTTTCATACAGGGTGTTTCATAATTGATGCACCTAGCTCAATGGTTTGGTAGCTGAAGTGGATAAAAGAAAAAAATTATAAGGGGAAGGGGGGGGGGGGATAAGACGGGTCGTTTCAGCGGTATGGGGGTTTAAGATTTTTAGTACTTCTTCCACTTAACACCCTGTAACGATCTTGATATATAGCCTATCAAGGTGGGATTCACCGTCCAGGCTTTCCAATGAATGCCAAATCAGCCTTCCTGTCACGTTTCGTCGGAAATAGTAGGACATCAAAGTCAAAAAATTGGGGAAAAAACCTATTTTTTCAAGTTTTAACGATTTTCCAGCCAAAATGCATGATAACTATCAGTTTTATTACAAGATTTAGAACCCCCAAAATGTTGCCTTTAATTTGACTGTACACATCTACCTTACTGAATGCAACCGTTTTTGAGATATTCCCGTTTCTATGATTCATTTTTTCATTAACTTTTATACTGACGATGGTAATCGCGCCTACTATTATGCAATTCCACGCAAAATTAGCAAAATTAATGAAATTATGAATCATAGAAACGTGAATATCTCAAAAACGGTTGCATTTAGGCAGGTACATGTCAAATTAAAGGTAACATTCCGGGGTTTCCAAATCTTGTAATAAAACTGATAGTTATCATGCATTTTGGCGGGAAAATCGTTAAAATTTGAAAATATTAGGAATTTTTTTCCAATTTTTTGATTTTGACGTCCTTCTACTTCCGACGGAAGGTGACAGGAAGGCTGATGGGACATTTATTGAAAAGCTTAGACGGTTTTCATTCATCTGAGATGAATCCCACCTGGATAGGGTGTATGTCAAGATAGTTATTGGATGTAAAGTGGAAGAAGTATTAAAAATTTTCAACCCCCCATACCGCCGAAGTGACGCGTCTTATCCCCCCTTCAAATTATAATTTTTTGCTTGTCTCCACCTTAGCTATCAAACCCTTGAGCTAGATGCACCAATTATAAAACACCTTGTATACACAAATTTGCATACCTAGCAAATTAAACTGTCTCCTCTTAAGTTCATAGTATTATTGGACCGAATTTTACTAACACGTCTCATGACTAAATAATAGTTACTCACAATTATACACAAATAGATTATAAATAGAACTGCCAGAAAAAATTTCTCCTCCCAAGCAAAAATAAGAAATTACCAATGATAAAACTTAAAATATTCCGCGAAATCTATATACCTAATACAGAAAATGGCGACATACACTTTCCGAGCATGCAGAATACAGCCTGCAGAGCTTTCAAAATAAATGAATAATTTCTGAAAGCACATCATTCCATCTGATGGTGATGGAATGAATTAAAAACGCCAAATTGTATGCAAAATATATAAAAACAAGAAATCTTTGCCGCTACCATGATTAATATTATTAACTTTATTTCTTTTATCATTGCACTACACAATTTGAGTTTTTGAAAATAAGCAGAAAAAGGTTCGATATCTGTCACAAATTGAACTTTCTTTGCAATAATATCATAATTGACAGTCGATTTGGATTAATAAACTCGTCTGTAGATTCTGGAACGGTGAGAAGAGAATCACCAATCAAGAAGTGCACAGGTGTAAGAACTTCAAGGTCGTCATCATCGGGACCCATTGGGACTTGGGGTAATGAAATGCCATTCAGTTCCTTGTGATGTCAGTAGATGAGTTAGTTGAGGTGGCAGTTTAGACTGGCAGAGACCGAATGACTGTCGTAGCTCCTTCGAGCTGCCAACAAAGGTATTAGCATTGTCGCTGAAAATATTTCTGCAGTATCCTAGTCGGGCTGTGAATCGCTTGTAGGCGGCGATAAAAGCGTCACTGGTTAGGTCGGACACCAGCTCTAAATGAACGGCTTTAGTAGCCATACAGACAAACAAAGCAATATAGGCTTTATGCGCTGGGCGTCCTCGTCCAGAACCATAATGAACAAGAATCAGTCCTGCATAATCTAATCCACTATGCAGAAAGGGACGGCTTGGTTGTACTCGCTCAGGCGGAAGGATACTCATCAGTTGTTGCTGCGCAGATGATCTTTGGCTGAAACACGTCATGCAGCGACGCACAAGGCTTCGAACAAGATCTCTGGCTCCAAGAATCCAGAACCTTTGTCGAATGTAGCACAAGGTTAGTTGAACTCCTCCACGTAATGTCTTTTGATAAGCATTACGCACGATAAGAGTTGATAATGGACTTCCTTTACTTAATGCAAATTAATGTTTTGAGTCATTAAACATAGAGGCGTTTTGCAATCGTCCACCCACGCGAAGAGTCGAAGTTACTGTCTCAAAATATGGAGATAATCGAAGAATTTAGCTACTTGCTGATACAGTTCGCCCTCTTGAAAGGCTCTGATATTCTCTAGCAAAAGCAATTTGTTGATCACATCGAACCCAGAATAGAAGAGCATTATGGATTTCTTTGGGTGTTAGATCTCCAATGACACTTAAAAGTCGATTTAAGGATGAGTATCTTAATATTAGATTCCATCGTTGGATTGGCGTGAAGGTCGTTGGTGCACTTGTAATAGGTGATTTTTCTTCAAGGTTTGTTTCAACAATAGAAACAGGTCGCGTTAGAAGTTGCGGCCATGCAGTTGATGAAAATTTCAGCCACTGGGGTCCTTCCCACCACAGATGATGGGTTACTAGCTGAGGAGCAGGAATTCCTCTAGATGCACAGTCAGCTGGGTTACTGTTTGAAGGTACGTACTTCCATTTTGCAGTTGGCACAAGCTCCAGAATTTGACTCCCTCGATTTGCAATGAACGTCTTCCATTTTGACGGATGAGCTTTTAGTCCAACAGTAAATTGGAATGCTTTCTTCGTATTATCCATAAAGTTTTCGATACAAGTCATCACCTGTGTTTGTTTTCGAATTAGCTTTTCCATTTTAAGTTAGCTGTAATGCCAAGATAAATGATATGACTGTGTGAGATGAATACAATTGTTTCAAATTATCCGTCAGTGCAAATGAATTCAAAACTGTCTCAAACTATGTTAGTTGTACTACGTACAATTTTTCGATACTGCTAGGTGAGTGTCACGTCGTCTTAATGAATAAATCCAATTTTGCGTAAGCGCAGTCATGAGCAACTGATTATAAACGCTTTCGATTGAATGAACTTTTGTAATAAATAATTTTCCCGTTTTTCACAATTTCCCGGGTTTCACCACCAACTTTTTTACTAGTTTTCTCTCCGTCACTTCCTCTTCCACTTCAAGATCTTCCATCCTCAAGTACACATTTTTCTACTTGATGTAGGTACCATTATTACGTTGTTTTGTACCAAACTTTGCAAATTTCATAAATTCGAGAGTTCTCTAAAGCTAACTAATTACATACTACAAAACCCCGAAAACTTTATTTTTGACACGTTATTACCTAAGTTTGTACTTTTTCTCAAACTGTGTGCAATTTTGATCACGATAATACGCACAAATTTGACGCAAAGTTGTATTAACTTTTCGTGTTTTTTAAGATTTCAGTGATAATGATGACTTCTTCTTGTATCTGTGTCGTGATACAAATGCGTATCACAATAAACGAGTAACTGATTATAAAGTATTCAAAAATGCATTAAATTGGACCGATGCTACCACAAGACAAATGAAGCGATTTCGTGGACTTATAATTATAATGGGGCAAGTAGAAAAGAGTAAAAGTCAAGACTACTGGTCAAAACATCAAATTTGGACGTTGTTATAATTTAGTGACAACACCCAAATAAAAGATGATTTTGACAGATTAGTACAAATTCAACGAATTTTGGACCACTTTGCTCCAAAATTTCAAGAACTTTATTTGCTAGAACGCAAGATTTCTTTAGGTAAAGGCATGATTCCTTGGAGAGGAAGGCTATCATTTATAATGTATTATCTTGCTAAGTTATAAAATATGGGTTTTTGGTACGGGATGCATGCGAAAGTAAGTCCGGATATGTAATAAATCTAGAAATGTATTGTGCAAAAGACAAAAAAATTCAAAATAAAATATTGTCTGTTTTGCATCCGGTATTAAGTAAATGGCATCACTTATAGCAAAGACAGTTATTATAATAGCGTCCAATTTGCTGAATTATTTTATTACACCATAAAACTAGTGTGTGCGGTACTATAAGAGAAAATAGAGGATTACCAATAAATCTAAAAACTGACATGAAAAAATATGAAAAAGGTGACATCGTATTTCGCCGAAGTGGCGATTGTGTATAATTGGTATATAAGGATAAAAGGGTGATAAAAATGATAAGTACAATTCATTCTTTTGAAGTTATACCGACTGGGAAACATAATAGAAAAACAAAAGAGAATATTATGAAGCCCCTACTCATCACAGAATATAATAAATTCATGAAAGGTGTTGATCGTGCAAATCAATACCTTTCTCCTATTATTGGATCGTTCGGAAAACAACTAAAAGGACGAACCAAGCAGCACTATATATGATGAATATCGTACTATTTAACAGTTTCGTAATACACCAAATTATAAATTCAAATAAAGAAATAGTTTATGAAAACTACTTATTGTCATTTGCAAGAGCAAAGTTAACCGCGAAGCTGGTGAAATGCAGCCAACAACATCACGAGCTATTGGCCCAACTTCAGCGCCACCTGGTAGATTATCCGGTGATATGAAAAAACACAGCCTGGAGACACTAAAGCCTGCCAAAAATAAAACGTATCCCCGCAGGAATAATAAAAAACATTACTAATACTACTTTCAATAAAATATATTAATTACAAAACTAATTATTGAACTTTTAATACACATATGCTAGAATCTCTTTAGATTACTAAAATACACCGACTTGTAGAAAATTTTGTGAAAAATAGCCCGATGTGAAAGTGTTTTAATTTGATATGCATAATTTTAGTTCCATGTGATGAAGGTGCCAACAGTATAACATTTAAGTATTTGTAGAAATAATAACTTTCGATAATGAAACAATAATTATGCTGCCGGACCAAGAATATCTACAGAATCGTTCAAAGTCAGACAATAATTCAACTTTATCGAAATTAAGAGCTTGGGCTACTTCCTTTAATTACCGTGCTCTATCTTAGTTATGAAAAATATTGGCGGTAGATCTTTTCGTGCCAATGGATAGTAAAACAAAGCTAATGGTGTCGATACCTCAACAGAATTGCGAAATATAAAAACAATTGGTTATGGAAAATTATTCTTTACAAAAAAATTATGTATTATCCAAAGATGTTTCTATGGAGCCTCTATATCAGCAAGTGGGGTTCTAGGTTTTGATTGATTCTAGAATGCGTTCAAATTGTGCCCCATATTATAAAGCCTTGGCCGGTATTTGCTGTTGGAATTGTCATGTTATTCGCGACCGAGATGGAAAGTTTTATGAAGAGGCGATTAATACTAATTAATTCTAAAAGTTACCAAATCAAATTCCATGCTTGCGTGTATGATGTAGGTACCTGAAATTGCATAAGTAAAATAGATGAAAGTTCATGGGGGATATTATTCCTGTCCAAAATGTTTTACTAAGAGAGTAAATATAAACTAGGAAGAATGTTAAAAAAGTAGTAACACTATTCAGGATATTAATTAGAAATTAAGAAATTGACAAAGACTTCGGAAGTAGAAAGACTCCGCTACAAAAGTAGCCGTTCGATCTTTGTGTGTCTTCATATTTTCCTTTAGATGAAATGCATTTGTTTGATGAAAGAGTTTGTAAAAAGTTATTTTACTTTGGCTTTTGGTTTGGACTTTAATATATTTGGGTATGTTTTTATAGATCACCCTTTAACTTTTAAATCTTAAACCCGCTGATGATGATTTAAACTTTGGTAGATAGATAATAATTGGAACTTTCTAATGGTCTATAAACTTTTTCTCTCATCCTTTTCGCTTTGAAGTTATGGCTCAACAAAAATAAAATTTCGGAATTTTTACTCGTTTTTTTTATTTAACTACTATTTTTATCAAAAAACACGTCATCAATATTAATTTTTCATATTGAATTTAAAAAGTCGAAAAGCTTAGCTTTAAAATTACCTATCACACTCTGTACCCAAAATGTAACCCTTTCTGAGTTTTTTTGCACTTTTTCTTAAGCATCTCCAGGGAAAATGGCTGAAATGGTTTAAATTATCATCAGAGGGTGTAACATTCAGAAGTTACAGAGTGATCTATAAAAACATACCCAAATATCTTAAAGTCCCGTTATCTCGGAAACCGTTACGATTTCCCCTCGCCTACCCATACAATTTTTTGTTTGTCTAAGCATGACCTATCCGTAGCCTTCGGGTGCCAGGCCACATACGAGACACCCTGTATACAATGTGAAAATGCGACGCGACATGAAAGTGAACACGAATATCCATGAATGACTCAATTCAAATATGCAGTACTGCCAAGATATAGTATTAAGTAATAAGAATAAATTTCTGAACTAAATTTTACGGATAATTTTTACAGAACTTAATAGGTCATACTAATTAAGTATCTACTTAGATACGCTAAAGTTTTATTTAGTACTACAAACTGTTGCCTGGGAAATTGAAGAGCGTTCTGAGGAGAATCCTTAAGGCTGCCAGCCGAAGGATTGCTTAGCAAATTTATTTTCTTCTGTACAGCGTATCTAAAAACCATACTTAGAAGAACCTTACAATCACATGCCGCATTTGTTTTGAGATCCTTGAGCCAACTGTAAGTTATCACGTAAAACAGAATACGCCGAAGATCAAACATTTTCACCCTATATCCTTGGGGATGAAATAAGCTAGATAATGTACAGAAGTTCTTCTCACTACAGAACCTTGGCTCTTACGCGGGAAGAGAACAATTTTCTAATTTGCATGATATGAAACTTCAAAAGTGCGCTTTGACCGTTTTTTCTTGGTGTGCCAAGTATTACAAAAGGGATGAGGATAGAGCTTACTTTAAATTCGTCCCAGACTATAATTTCAATGTTACTATACATGACATTAGCACTTATTTAAAAAAGACGTACATATATTCTTCTGCTTCCGTCTGAGGCCGATATTGTGGCCACTCTAGAAGGAGTTGGATTGAATAAAACATATTCTTCACTAGAACTTGTTATTTATTCTCAAGAGGAGAGGAAAACTCCAGTGAGGCCAATTAGTTATAAAACTGGTATAAATGTTGTTACATCCTTTCTTGTGCTTAGCCATTTAATGTTCCAATTTGGGTGCATTTTCACAATGGAAAACATCATCATAAAACTAAACTATAATATTTGTGTTCTCAAATTTTAGTTGTTCCTTGCCCCCAGAGAAAGCTATTTCCCATCAAGGAATTTCATCAATAAACATTCGCAACAGAATCTTGCATAACTTCTTCAAGATTACGTCCGGGTGAACTGAAAAGGAATCGGAAGACCACTTATACAGTCTTCTGCATCATCGCATAGGTACACATACCTATATTGCTTAAGTGGCAGCTCTCTCATCGTTTTAATTAACGCAGCATGTCATATCTTTTGCACTGCTTGAAAAGAACCCGTGATTATACAGTTACATAGGGAATAGGGAATAGGGTATTAAGTTTTAATGGTTCTTCTATACCTTCCTCGACGTAGTTCATTAAAATAACCTTTTGTGGTTATGGTTGCAAACCTGCTGATTCAAGGATCCCGCAATGACACTTCCATTCGTACTAACGTATATTTATAGCTATGTAGGTACACAGCTTAAGGTATGGAGTTGGTATATAAGTGGAAAGTTTTACCGGATCGATAAATGGGTTCAGTTCAGTTAGTTCGCCAAGTCGAGAATTAGGATTCATAAAATATTGCAGTTAGGAAATTGATGGTTGCAGCACAAACATAGGAAAGTGCACGACTCTCTATGAATACGGTTGTACGGGGGTGTATTAAAGAAAAAGACTTTAGAGTGAACTTCCGATGAGTAGAGGTAGAATACTTGCAAAAAGTATCAACACTGAAACATTAAATTTTCCAGGTTTTTGTTTT
>CAWVNZ010001710.1:0-70203 GCA_963930735.1 Dioctria linearis | reverse complement strand
TAATTAAAATTTGCGAAAGTAAAAAATTATTTATTGAATAATTTACTATAGAAAAGGCAATCCCTGGGATATTTAAAATTTGCGACAGTAAAAAATTTTTTTTTGAATAATTTACTATAGAAAAGGCAATCCCTGGCGTAATTAAAATTTGCGACAGTAGAAAATTATTTTTTGAATAATTTACTATAGAAAAGGCAATCCCTGGCGCAATTAAAATTTGCGACAGTAGAAAATTATTTTTTGAATAATTTATTATAGAAAAGGCAATCCCTGGGATATTTAAAATTTGCGACAGTAAAAAATTATTTTTTGAATAATTTACTATAGAAAAGGCAATCCCTGGCGTAATTAAAATTTGCGACAGTAGAAAATTAATTTGTGAAAAATATACCTTGCGAAATTGAAATTTGCGAGAGTAAAAAATTTTTTTTTTGAATAATTTACTATAGAAAAGGCAATCCCTGGCGCAATTAAAATTTGAGACAGTTGAAAATTATTTTTTGAATAATTTACTATAGAAAAGGCAATCCCTGGCGCAATTAAAATTTGCGACAGTTGAAAATTATTTTTTGAATAATTTACTATAGAAGAGGCAATCCCTGGGATATTTAAAATTTGCGACAGTAAAAAATTATTTTTTGAATAATTTACTGTAGAAAAGGCAATCCCTGGCGCATCTAAAATTTGCGACAGTAGAAAATTAATTTGTGAAAAATTTACCTGGCGAAATTGAAATTTGCGAGAGTAAAAACTTATTTTTTGAATAATTTACTATAGAAAAGGCAATCCCTGGCGCAATTAAAATTTGCGACAGTTGAAAATTATTTTTTGAATAATTTACTATAGAAAAGGCAATCCCTGGCGTAATTAAAATTTGCGACAGTTGAAGATTATTTTTTGAATAATTTACTATAGAAAAGGCAATCCCTGGGATATTTAAAATTTGCGACAGTATAAAATTATTTTTTGAATAATTTACTGTAGAAAAGGCAATCCCTGGCGTAATTAAAATTTGCGACAGTTGAAAATTATTTTTTGAATAATTTACTATAGAAAAGGCAATCCCTGGGATATATAAAATTTGCGACAGTAAAAAATTATTTTTTGAATAATTTACTATAGAAAAGGCAATCCCTGGCGCAATTAAAATTTGCAACAGTAGAAAATTATTTTTGAATAATTTACTATAGAAAAGGCAATCCCTGGCGCACTTAAAATTTGCGACAGTAGAAAATTATTTTTTGAATAATTTACTATAGAAAAGGCAATCCCTGGCGCAATTAAAATTTGCGACAGTTGAAAATTAGTTTTTGAATAATTTACTATAGAAAAGGCAATCCCTGGCGTAATTAAAATTTGCGACAGTAGAAACTTAATTTGTGAAAATCTTACCTGGCGAAATTGAAATTTGCGAGAGTAAAAAATTATTTTTTGAATAATTTACTATAGAAAAGGCAATCCCTGGGATATTTAAAATTTGCGACATTAAAAAATTTTTTTTTGAATAATTTACTGTAGAAAAGGCAATCCCTGGCGCAATTAAAATTTGCGACAGTAGAAAATTAATTTGTGAAAAATTTACCTGGCGAAATTGAAATTTGCGAGAGTAAAAAATTATTTTTTGAATAATTTACTATAGAAAAGGCAATCCCTGGGATATTTAAAATTTGCGACAGTAAAAAATTATTTTTTGAATAATTTACTATAGAAAAGGCAATCCCTGGCGTAATTAAAATTTGCGACCGTAGAAAATTATTTTTTGATTAATTTACTATAGAAAAGGCAATCCCTGGCGCAATTAAAATTTGCGACAGTAGAAAATTATTTTTTGAATAATTTACTATAGAAAAGGCAATCCCTGGCGTAATTAAAATTTGCGAAAGTAAAAAATTATTTTTTGAATAATTTACTATAGAAAAGGCAATCCCTGGGATATTTAAAATTTGCGACAGTAAAAAATTATTTTTTGAATAATTTACTATAGAAAAGGCAATCCCTGGCGTAATTAAAATTTGCGACAGTAGAAAATTATTTTTTGAATAATTTACTATAGAAAAGGCAATCCCTGGGATATTTAAAATTTGCGACAGTAAAAAATTATTTTTTGAATAATTTACTATAGAAAAGGCAATCCCTGGCGTAATTAAAATTTGCGACAGTAGAAAATTAATTTGTGAAAAATTTAACTGGCGAAATTGAAATTTGCCAGAGTAAAAAATTATTTTTTGAATAATTTACTATAGAAAAGGCAATCCCTGGCGCAATTAAAATTTGCGACAGTTGAAAATTATTTTTTGAATAATTTACTATAGAAAAGGCAATCCCTGGCGTAATTAAAATTTGCGACAGTTGAAGATTATTTTTTGTATAATTTACTATAGAAAAGGCAATCCCTGGGATATTTAAAATTTGCGACAGTATAAAATTATTTTTTGAATAATTTACTGTAGAAAAGGCAATCCCTGGCGTAATTAAAATTTGCGACAGTTGAAAATTATTTTTTGAATAATTTACTATAGAAAAGGCAATCCCTGGGATATATAAAATTTGCGACAGTAAAAAATTATTTTTTGAATAATTTACTATAGAAAAGAATCCCTGGCGCAATTAAAATTTGCAACAGTAGAAAATTATTTTTTGAATAATTTACTATAGAAAAGGCAATCCCTGGCGCACTTAAAATTTGCGACAGTAGAAAATTATTTTTTGAATAATTTACTATAGAAAAGGCAATCCCTGGCGCAATTAAAATTTGCGACAGTTGAAAATTAGTTTTTGAATAATTTACTATAGAAAAGGCAATCCCTGGCGTAATTAAAATTTGCGACAGTAGAAACTTAATTTGTGAAAATCTTACCTGGCGAAATTGAAATTTGCGAGAGTAAAAAATTATTTTTTGAATAATTTACTATAGAAAAGGCAATCCCTGGGATATTTAAAATTTGCGACATTAAAAAATTATTTTTTGAATAATTTACTGTAGAAAAGGCAATCCCTGGCGCAATTAAAATTTGCGACAGTAGAAAATTAATTTGTGAAAAATTTACCTGGCGAAATTGAAATTTGCGAGAGTAAAAAATTATTTTTTGAATAATTTACTATAGAAAAGGCAATCCCTGGGATATTTAAAATTTGCGACAGTAAAAAATTATTTTTTGAATAATTTACTATAGAAAAGGCAATCCCTGGCGTAATTAAAATTTGCGACCGTAGAAAATTATTTTTTGATTAATTTACTATAGAAAAGGCAATCCCTGGCGCAATTAAAATTTGCGACAGTAGAAAATTATTTTTTGAATAATTTACTATAGAAAAGGCAATCCCTGGCGTAATTAAAATTTGCGAAAGTAAAAAATTATTTTTTGAATAATTTACTATAGAAAAGGCAATCCCTGGGATATTTAAAATTTGCGACAGTAAAAAATTATTTTTTGAATAATTTACTATAGAAAAGGCAATCCCTGGCGTAATTAAAATTTGCGACAGTAGAAAATTATTTTTTGAATAATTTACTATAGAAAAGGCAATCCCTGGGATATTTAAAATTTGCGACAGTAAAAAATTATTTTTTGAATAATTTACTATAGAAAAGGCAATCCCTGGCGTAATTAAAATTTGCGACAGTAGAAAATTAATTTGTGAAAAATTTAACTGGCGAAATTGAAATTTGCGAGAGTAAAAAATTATTTTTTGAATAATTTACTATAGAAAAGGCAATCCCTGGCGCAATTAAAATTTGCGACAGTTGAAAATTATTTTTTGAATAATTTACTATAGAAAAGGCAATCCCTGGCGTAATTAAAATTTGCGACAGTTGAAGATTATTTTTTGTATAATTTACTATAGAAAAGGCAATCCCTGGGATATTTAAAATTTGCGACAGTATAAAATTATTTTTTGAATAATTTACTGTAGAAAAGGCAATCCCTGGCGTAATTAAAATTTGCGACAGTTGAAAATTATTTTTTGAATAATTTACTATAGAAAAGGCAATCCCTGGGATATATAAAATTTGCGACAGTAAAAAATTATTTTTTGAATAATTTACTATAGAAAAGGCAATCCTTGGCGCAATTAAAATTTGCAACAGTAGAAAATTATTTTTTGAATAATTTACTATAGAAAAGGCAATCCCTGGCGCACTTAAAATTTGCGACAGTAGAAAATTATTTTTTGAATAATTTACTATAGAAAAGGCAATCCCTGGCGCAATTAAAATTTGCGACAGTTGAAAATTATTTTTTGAATAATTTACTATAGAAAAGGCAATCCCTGGCGTAATTAAAATTTGCGACAGTAGAAAATTAATTTGTGAAAAACTTACCTGGCGAAATTGAAATTTGCGAGAGTAAAAAATTATTTTTTGAATAATTTACTATAGAAAAGGCAATCCCTGGGATATTTAAAATTTGCGACAGTAAAAAATCATTTTTTGAATAATTTACTGTAGAAAAGGCAATCCCTGGCGCAATTAAAATTTGCGACAGTAGAAAATTAATTTGTGAAAAATTTACCTGGCGAAATTGAAATTTGCGAGAGCAAAAAATTATTTTTTGAATAATTTACTATAGAAAAGGCAATCCCTGGCGTAATTAAAATTTGCGACAGTAAAAAAATATTTTTTGAATAATTTACTATAGGAAAGGCAATCCCTGGCGTAATTAAAATTTGCGACAGTAAAAAATTATTTTTTGAATAATTTACTATAGAAAAGGCAATCCCTGGCGTAATTAAAATTTGCGACAGTAAAAAATTATTTTTTGAATAATTTACTATAGAAAAGGCAATCCCTGGCGCAATTAAAATTTGCAACAGTAGAAAATTATTTTTTGAATAATTTACTATAGAAAAGGCAATCCCTGGCACAATTAAAATTTGCGAAAGTAAAAAATTATTTTTTGAATAATTTACTGTAGAAAAGGCAATCCCTGGCGTAATTAAAATTTGCGACAGTAGAAAATTATTTTTTGCAAAATTTACTATAGAAAAGGCAATCCCTGGCGCAATTAAAATTTGCGACAGTAAAAAATTATTTTTTGAATAATTTACTATAGAAAAGGCAATCCCTGGCGTAATTAAAATTTGCGACAGTAAAAAATTATTTTTTGAATAATTTACTATAGAAAAGGCAATCCCTGGCGCAATTACAATTTGCGACAGTTGAAAATTATTTTTTGAATAATTTACTATAGAAAAGGCAATCCCTGGCGCACTTAAAATTTGCGACAGTAGAAAATTATTTTTTGAATAATTTACTATATAAAAGGCAATCCTTGGGATATTTAAAATTTGCGACAGTAAAAAATTATTTTTTGAATAATTTACTATAGAAAAGGCAATCCCTGGCGTAATTAAAATTTGCGACAGTTGAAAATTATTTTTTGAATAATTTACTATAGAAAAGGCAATCCCTGGCGCAATTAAAATTTGCAACAGTAGAAAATTATTTTTTGAATAATTTACTATAGAAAAGGCAATCCCTGGCGTAATTAAAATTTGCGACAGTATAAAATTATTTTTTGAATAATTTACTATATAAAAGGCAATCCCTGTCGTAGTTAAAATTTGCGACAGTAGAATATTATTTTTTGAATAATATACTGTAGAAAAGGCAATCCCTGGCTTAATTAAAACTTGCGATAGTAAAAAATTATTTTTTGAATAATTTACTATAGAAAAGGCAATCCCTGGCGCAATTAAAATTTGCGACAGTAAAAAATTAGTTTTTGCAAAATTTACTATAGAAAAGGCAATCCCTGGCGCAATTAAAATTTTCGACAGTAGAAAATTATTTTTTGAAAAATTTACTATAGAAAATGCAATCCCTGGCGTAATTAAAACTTGCGACAGTAAAAAATTATTTTTTGAATAATTTACTAAAGAAAAGGCAATCCCTGGCGTAATTAAAATTTGCGACAGTATAAAATTATTTTTTGAATAATTTACTATATAAAAGGCAATCCCTGGCGTATTTAAAATTTGCGACAGTATAAAATTATTTTTTGAATAATTTACTATAGAAAAGGCAATCCCTGGCGCACTTAAAATTTGCGACAGTAGAAAATTATTTTTTGAATAATTTACTATAGAAAAGGCAATCCATGGCGCAATTAAAATTTGCGACAGTAGAAAATTATTTTTTGAATAATTTACTATATGAAAGGCAATCCCTGGGATATTTAAAATTTGCGGCAGTAGAAAATTATTTTTTGAATAATTTACTATAGAAAAGGCAATCCCTGGGATATTTAAAATTTGCGACAGTAAAAAATTATTTTTTGAATAATTTACTATAGAAAAGGCAATCCCTGGCGTAATTAAAATTTGCGACAGTAGAAAATTATTTTTTGAATAATTTACTATAGAAAACGCAATCCCTGGCGCAATTAAAATTTGCGACAGTTGAAAATTATTTTTTGAATAATTTACAATAGAAAAGGCAATCCCTGGGATATTTAAAATTTGCGACAGTAAAAAATTATTTTTTGAATAATTTACTATAGAAAAGGCAATCCCTGGCGTAATTAAAATTTGCGACAGTAGAAAATTAATTTGTGAAAAATTTAACTGGCGAAATTGAAATTTGCGAGAGTAAAAAATTATTTTTTGAATAATTTACTATAGAAAAGGCAATACCTGGCGTAATTAAAACTTGCGACAGTAAAAAATTATTTTTTGAATAATTTACTATAGAAAAGGCAATCCCTGGCGCAATTAAAATTTGCAACAGTAGAAAATTATTTTTTGAATAATTTACTATAGAAAAGGCAATCCCTGGCGTAATTAAAATTTGCGACAGTAAAAAATTATTTTTTGAATAATTTACGATAGAAAAGGCAATCCCTGGCGTAATTAAAATTTGCGAAAGTAAAAAATTATTTTTTGAATAATTTACTATAGAAAACGCAATCCCTGGGATATTTAAAATTTGCGACAGTAAAAAATTATTTTTTGAATAATTTACTATAGAAAAGGCAATCCCTGGCGTAATTAAAATTTGCGACAGTTGAAAATTATTTTTTGAATAATTTACTATAGAAAAGGCAATCCCTGGCGTAATTAAAATTTGCGACAGTAGAAAATTAATTTGTGAAAAACTTACCTGGCGAAATTGAAATTTGCGAGAGTAAAAAATTATTTTTTGAATAATTTACTATAGAAAAGGCAATCCCTGGGATATTTAAAATTTGCGACAGTAAAAAATTATTTTTTGAATAATTTACTGTAGAAAAGGCAATCCCTGGCGCAATTAAAATTTGCGACAGTAGAAAATTAATTTGTGAAAAATTTACCTGGCGAAATTGAAATTTGCGAGAGTAAAAAATTATTTTTTGAATAATTTACTATAGAAAAGGCAATCCCTGGGATATTTAAAATTTGCGACAGTAAAAAATTATTTTTTGAATAATTTACTATAGAAAAGGCAATCCCTGGCGTAATTAAAATTTGCGACCGTAGAAAATTATTTTTTGATTAATTTACTATAGAAAAGGCAATCCCTGGCGCAATTAAAATTTGCGACAGTAGAAAATTATTTTTTGAATAATTTACTATAGAAAAGGCAATCCCTGGCGTAATTAAAATTTGCGAAAGTAAAAAATTATTTTTTGAATAATTTACTATTGAAAAGGCAATCCCTGGGATATTTAAAATTTGCGACAGTAAAAAATTATTTTTTGAATAATTTACTATAGAAAAGCCAATCCCTGGCGTAATTAAAATTTGCGACAGTAGAAAATTATTTTTTGAATAATTTACTATAGAAAAGGCAATCCCTGGGATATTTAAAATTTGCGACAGTAAAAAATTATTTTTTGAATAATTTACTATAGAAAAGGCAATCCCTGGCGTAATTAAAATTTGCGACAGTAGAAAATTAATTTGTGAAAAATTTAACTGGCGAAATTGAAATTTGCGAGAGTAAAAAATTATTTTTTGAATAATTTACTATAGAAAAGGCAATCCCTGGCGCAATTAAAATTTGCGACAGTTGAAAATTATTTTTTGAATAATTTACTATAGAAAAGGCAATCCCTGGCGTAATTAAAATTTGCGACAGTTGAAGATTATTTTTTGTATAATTTACTATAGAAAAGGCAATCCCTGGGATATTTAAAATTTGCGACAGTATAAAATTATTTTTTGAATAATTTACTGTAGAAAAGGCAATCCCTGGCGTAATTAAAATTTGCGACAGTTGAAAATTATTTTTTGAATAATTTACTATAGAAAAGGCAATCCCTGGGATATATAAAATTTGCGACAGTAAAAAATTATTTTTTGAATAATTTACTATAGAAAAGGCAATCCTTGGCGCAATTAAAATTTGCAACAGTAGAAAATTATTTTTTGAATAATTTACTATAGAAAAGGCAATCCCTGGCGCACTTAAAATTTGCGACAGTAGAAAATTATTTTTTGAATAATTTACTATAGAAAAGGCAATCCCTGGCGCAATTAAAATTTGCGACAGTTGAAAATTATTTTTTGAATAATTTACTATAGAAAAGGCAATCCCTGGCGTAATTAAAATTTGCGACAGTAGAAAATTAATTTGTGAAAAACTTACCTGGCGAAATTGAAATTTGCGAGAGTAAAAAATTATTTTTTGAATAATTTACTATAGAAAAGGCAATCCCTGGGATATTTAAAATTTGCGACAGTAAAAAATCATTTTTTGAATAATTTACTGTAGAAAAGGCAATCCCTGGCGCAATTAAAATTTGCGACAGTAGAAAATTAATTTGTGAAAAATTTACCTGGCGAAATTGAAATTTGCGAGAGCAAAAAATTATTTTTTGAATAATTTACTATAGAAAAGGCAATCCCTGGCGTAATTAAAATTTGCGACAGTAAAAAAATATTTTTTGAATAATTTACTATAGGAAAGGCAATCCCTGGCGTAATTAAAATTTGCGACAGTAAAAAATTATTTTTTGAATAATTTACTATAGAAAAGGCAATCCCTGGCGTAATTAAAATTTGCGACAGTAAAAAATTATTTTTTGAATAATTTACTATAGAAAAGGCAATCCCTGGCGCAATTAAAATTTGCAACAGTAGAAAATTATTTTTTGAATAATTTACTATAGAAAAGGCAATCCCTGGCACAATTAAAATTTGCGAAAGTAAAAAATTATTTTTTGAATAATTTACTGTAGAAAAGGCAATCCCTGGCGTAATTAAAATTTGCGACAGTAGAAAATTATTTTTTGCAAAATTTACTATAGAAAAGGCAATCCCTGGCGCAATTAAAATTTGCGACAGTAAAAAATTATTTTTTGAATAATTTACTATAGAAAAGGCAATCCCTGGCGTAATTAAAATTTGCGACAGTAAAAAATTATTTTTTGAATAATTTACTATAGAAAAGGCAATCCCTGGCGCAATTACAATTTGCGACAGTTGAAAATTATTTTTTGAATAATTTACTATAGAAAAGGCAATCCCTGGCGCACTTAAAATTTGCGACAGTAGAAAATTATTTTTTGAATAATTTACTATATAAAAGGCAATCCTTGGGATATTTAAAATTTGCGACAGTAAAAAATTATTTTTTGAATAATTTACTATAGAAAAGGCAATCCCTGGCGTAATTAAAATTTGCGACAGTTGAAAATTATTTTTTGAATAATTTACTATAGAAAAGGCAATCCCTGGCGCAATTAAAATTTGCAACAGTAGAAAATTATTTTTTGAATAATTTACTATAGAAAAGGCAATCCCTGGCGTAATTAAAATTTGCGACAGTATAAAATTATTTTTTGAATAATTTACTATATAAAAGGCAATCCCTGTCGTAGTTAAAATTTGCGACAGTAGAATATTATTTTTTGAATAATATACTGTAGAAAAGGCAATCCCTGGCTTAATTAAAACTTGCGATAGTAAAAAATTATTTTTTGAATAATTTACTATAGAAAAGGCAATCCCTGGCGCAATTAAAATTTGCGACAGTAAAAAATTAGTTTTTGCAAAATTTACTATAGAAAAGGCAATCCCTGGCGCAATTAAAATTTTCGACAGTAGAAAATTATTTTTTGAAAAATTTACTATAGAAAATGCAATCCCTGGCGTAATTAAAACTTGCGACAGTAAAAAATTATTTTTTGAATAATTTACTAAAGAAAAGGCAATCCCTGGCGTAATTAAAATTTGCGACAGTATAAAATTATTTTTTGAATAATTTACTATATAAAAGGCAATCCCTGGCGTATTTAAAATTTGCGACAGTATAAAATTATTTTTTGAATAATTTACTATAGAAAAGGCAATCCCTGGCGCACTTAAAATTTGCGACAGTAGAAAATTATTTTTTGAATAATTTACTATAGAAAAGGCAATCCATGGCGCAATTAAAATTTGCGACAGTAGAAAATTATTTTTTGAATAATTTACTATATGAAAGGCAATCCCTGGGATATTTAAAATTTGCGGCAGTAGAAAATTATTTTTTGAATAATTTACTATAGAAAAGGCAATCCCTGGGATATTTAAAATTTGCGACAGTAAAAAATTATTTTTTGAATAATTTACTATAGAAAAGGCAATCCCTGGCGTAATTAAAATTTGCGACAGTAGAAAATTATTTTTTGAATAATTTACTATAGAAAACGCAATCCCTGGCGCAATTAAAATTTGCGACAGTTGAAAATTATTTTTTGAATAATTTACAATAGAAAAGGCAATCCCTGGGATATTTAAAATTTGCGACAGTAAAAAATTATTTTTTGAATAATTTACTATAGAAAAGGCAATCCCTGGCGTAATTAAAATTTGCGACAGTAGAAAATTAATTTGTGAAAAATTTAACTGGCGAAATTGAAATTTGCGAGAGTAAAAAATTATTTTTTGAATAATTTACTATAGAAAAGGCAATACCTGGCGTAATTAAAACTTGCGACAGTAAAAAATTATTTTTTGAATAATTTACTATAGAAAAGGCAATCCCTGGCGCAATTAAAATTTGCAACAGTAGAAAATTATTTTTTGAATAATTTACTATAGAAAAGGCAATCCCTGGCGTAATTAAAATTTGCGACAGTAAAAAATTATTTTTTGAATAATTTACTATAGAAAAGGCAATCCCTGGCGTAATTAAAATTTGCGAAAGTAAAAAATTATTTTTTGAATAATTTACTATAGAAAACGCAATCCCTGGGATATTTAAAATTTGCGACAGTAAAAAATTATTTTTTGAATAATTTACTATAGAAAAGGCAATCCCTGGCGTAATTAAAATTTGCGACAGTAGAAAATTATTTTTTGAATAATTTACTATAGAAAAGGCAATCCCTGGCGCAATTAAAATTTGCGACAGTAGAAAATTATTTTTTGAATAATTTACTATAGAAAAGGCAATCCCTGGGATATTTAAAATTTGCGAGAGTAAAAAATTATTTTTTGAATAATTTACTATAGAAAAGGCAATCCCTGGCGTAATTAAAATTTGCGACAGTAGAAAATTAATTTGTGAAAAATTTACCTTGCGAAATTGAAATTTGCGAGAGTAAAAAATTATTTTTTGAATAATTTACTATAGAAAAGGCAATCCCTGGCGCAATTAAAATTTGAGACAGTTGAAAATTATTTTTTGAATAATTTACTATAGAAAAGGCAATCCCTGGCGCAATTAAAATTTGCGACAGTTGAAAATTATTTTTTGAATAATTTACTATAGAAAAGGCAATCCCTGGGATATTTAAAATTTGCGACAGTAAAAAATTATTTTTTGAATAATTTACTGTAGAAAAGGCAATCCCTGTCGCAACTAAAATTTGCGACAGTAGAAAATTAATTTGTGAAAAATTTACCTGGCGAAATTGAAACTTGCGAGAGTAAAAATTTATTTTTTGAATAATTTACTACAGAAAAGGCAATCCCTGGCGCAATTAAAATTTGCGACAGTTGAAAATTATTTTTTGAATAATTTACTATAGAAAAGGCAATCCCTGGCGTAATTAAAATTTGCGACAGTTGAAGATTATTTTTTGAATAATTTACTATAGAAAAGGCAATCCCTGGGATATTTAAAATTTGCGACAGTATAAAATTATTTTTTGAATAATTTACTGTAGAAAAGGCAATCCCTGGCGTAATTAAAATTTGCGACAGTTGAAAATTATTTTTTGAATAATTTACTATAGAAGAGGCAATCCCTGGGATATTTAAAATTTGCGACAGTAAAAAATTATTTTTTGAATAATTTACTATAGAAAAGGCAATCCCTGTCGCAATTAAAATTTGCAACAGTAGAAAATTATTTTTTGAATAATTTACTATAGAAAAGGCAATCCCTGGCGCACTTAAAATTTGCGACAGTAGAAAATTATTTTTTGAATAATTTACTATAGAAAAGGCAATCCCTGGCGCAATTAAAATTTGCGACAGTTGAAAATTATTTGTTGAATAATTTACTATAGAAAAGGCAATCCCTGGCGTAATTAAAATTTGCGACAGCAGAAAATTAATTTGTGAAAAACTTACCTGGCGAAATTGAAATTTGCGAGAGTAAAAAATTATTTTTTGAATAATTTACTATAGAAAAGGCAATCCCTGGGATATTTAAAATTTGCGACAGTAAAAAATTATTTTTTGAATAATTTACTGTAGAAAAGGCAATCCCTGGCGCAATTAAAATTTGCGACAGTAGAAAATTAAGTTGTGAAAAATTTACCTGGCGAAATTGAAATTTGCGAGAGTAAAAAATTATTTTTTGAATAATTTACTATAGAAAAGGCAATCCCTGGGATATTTAAAATTTGCGACAGTAAAAAATTATTTTTTGAATAATTTACTATAGAAAAGGCAATCCCTGGCGTAATTAAAATTTGCGACAGTAGAAAATTATTTTTTGAATAATTTACTATAGAAAAGGCAAGCCCTGGCGTAATTAAAATTTGCGACAGTTGAAAATTATTTTTTGAATAATTTACTATAGAAAAGGCAATCCCTGGCGTAATTAAAATTTGCGACAGTTGAAAATTAATTTTTGAATAATTTACTATAGAAAAGGCAATCCCTGGGATATTTAAAATTTGCGACAGTAAAAAATTATTTTTTGAATAATTTACTATACAAAAGGCAATCCCTGGCGTAATTAAAATATGCGACAGTAGAAAATTATTTTTTGAATAATTTACTATAGAAAAGGCAATCCCTGGCGTAATTAAAATTTGCGACAGTTGAAAATTATTTTTTGAATAATTTACTATAGAAAAGGCAATCCCTGGGATATTTAAAATTTGCGACAGTAAAAAATTATTTTTTGAATAATTTACTATAGAAAAGGCAATCCCTGGCGTAATTAAAATTTGCGACAGTAGAAAATTATTTTTTGCATAATTTACTATAGAAAAGGCAATCCCTGGCGCAATTAAAATTTGCGACAGTAGAAAATTAATTTGTGAAAAATTTACCTGGCGAAATTGAAATTTGCGAGAGTAAAAAATTATTTTTTGAATAATTTACTATAGAAAAGGCAATCCCTGGCGCAGTTAAAATTTGCGACAGTTGAAAAGTATTTTTTGAGTAATTTACTATAGAAAAGGCAATCCCTGGCGTAATTAAAATTTGCGACAGTTGAAAATTATTTTTTGAATAATTTACTATAGAAAAGGCAATCCCTGGGATATTTAAAATTTGCGACAGTAAAAAATTATTTTTTGAATAATTTACTATAGAAAAGGCAAACCCTGGCGTAATTAAAATTTGCGACAGTAGAAAATTATTTTTTGAATAATTTACTATAGAAAAGGCAATCCCTGGCGTAATTAAAATTTGCGACAGTTGAAAATTATTTTTTGAATAATTTACTATTGAAAAGGCAATCCCTGGGATATTTAAAATTTGCGACAGTAAAAAATTATTTTTTGAATAATTTACTATAGAAAAGGCAATCCCTGGGATATTTAAAATTTGCGACAGTAAAAAATTATTTTTTGAATAATTTACTATAGAAAAGGCAATCCCTGGGATATTTAAAATTTGCGACAGTAAAAAATTATTTTTTGAATAATTTACTATAGAAAAGGCAATCCCTGGCGTAATTACAATTTGCGACAGTAGAAAATTATTTTTTGAATAATTTACTGTAGAAAAGGCAATCCCTGGCGCAATTAAAACTTGCGATAGTAAAAAATTATTTTTTGAATAATTTACTATAGAAAAGGCAATCCCTGGCGTAATTAAAACTTGCGATAGTAAAAAATTATTTTATGAAAAATTTACTATAGAAAAGGCAATCCCTGGCGTAATTAAAATTTTCGACAGTAAAAAATTAATATTTTGAAAAATTTACTGTAGAAAAGGCAATCCCTGGCGTAACTAAAATTTGCGACAGTAGAAAATTATTTTTTGAAAAATTTACTATAGGAAAGGCAATCCCTGGCGTAATTAAAACTTGCGATAGTAAAAAATTATTTTTTGAAAAATTTACTATAGAAAAGGCAATCCCTGGCTTATTTAAAATTTGCGACAGTATAAAATTATTTTTTGAATAATTTACTATAGAAAAGGCAATCCCTGGCGTAATTACAATTTGCGACAGTAGAAAATTATTTTTTGAATAATTTACTATAGAAAAGGCAATCCCTGGCGTAATTATAATTTGCGACAGTTGAAAATTAATTTTTGAATAATTTACTATAGAAAAGGCAATCCCTGGGATATTTAAAATTTGCGACAGTAAAAAATTATTTTTTGAATAATTTACTATAGAAAAGGCAATCCCTGGCGTAATTAAAATTTGCGACAGTAGAAAATTATTTTTTGAATAATTTACTATAGAAAAGGCAATCCCTGGCGCAATTAAAATTTGCGACAGTAGAAAATTAATTTGTGAAAAATTTACCTGGCGAAATTGAAATTTGCGAGAGTAAAAAATTATTTTTTGAATAATTTACTATAGAAAAGGCAATCCCTCGCGCAATTAAAATTTGCGACAGTTGAAAATTAATTTTTGAATAATTTACTATAGAAAAGGCAATCCCTGGCGTAATTAAAATTTTCGACAGTAAAAAATTAATATTTTGAAAAATTTACTGTAGAAAAGGCAATCCCTGGCGTAATTAAAATTTGCGACAGTTGAAAATTAATTTTTGAATAATTTACTATAGAAAAGGCAATCCCTGGGATATTTAAAATTTGCGACAGTAAAAAATTATTTTTTGAATAATTTACTATAGAAAAGGCAATCCCTGGCGTAATTAAAATTTGCGACAGTAAAAAATTATTTTTTGAATAATTTACTATAGAAAAAGCAATCCCTGGCGTAATTAAAATTTGCGACAGTTGAAAATTAATTTTTGAATAATTTACTATAGAAAAGGCAATCGCTGGGATATTTAAAATTTGCGACAGTAAAAAATTATTTTTTGAATAATTTACTATAGAAAAGGCAATCCCTGGCGTAATTAAAATTTGCGACAGTAGAAAATTATTTTTTGAATAATTTACTATAGAAAAGGCAATCCCTGGCGTAATTAAAATTTGCGACAGTGGAAAATTATTTTTTGAATAATTTACTATAGAAAAGGCAATCCCTGGGATATTTAGAATTTGCGACAGTAAAAAATTATTTTTTGAATAATTTACTATAGAAAAGGCAATCCCTGGCGTAATTAAAATTTGCGACAGTAGAAAAATATTTTTTGAATAATTTACTATAGAAAAGGCAATCCCTGGCGCAATTAAAATTTGCGACAGTTGAAAATAAATTTGTGAAAAATTTACCTGGCGAAATTGAAATTTGCGAGAGTAAAAAATTATTTTTTGAATAATTTACTATAGAAAAGGCAATCCCTGGCGCAATTAAAATTTGCGACAGTTGAAAATTATTTTTTGAATAATTTACTATAGAAAAGGCAATCCCTGGCGTAATTAAAATTTGCGACAGTTGAAAATTATTTTTTGAATAATTTACTATAGAAAAGGCAATCCCTGGGATATTTAAAATTTGCGACAGTAAAAAATTATTTTTTGAATAATTTACTATAGAAAAGGCAATCCCTGGCGCAATTAAAATTTGCAACAGTAGAAAATTATTTTTTGAATAATTTACTATAGAAAAGGCAATCCCTGGGATATTTAAAATTTGCGACAGTAAAAAATTATTTTTTGAATAATTTACTATAGAAAAGGCAATCCCTGGCGCAATTAAAATTTGCGACAGTAAAAAATTATTTTTTGAATAATTTACTATAGAAAAGGCAATCCCTGGCGTAATTAAAATTTGCGACAGTAGAAAAATATTTTTTGAATAATTTACTATAGAAAAGGCAATCCCTGGCGCAATTAAAATTTGCGACAGTAGAAAATTAATTTGTGAAAAATTTACCTGGCGAAATTGAAATTTGCGAGAGTAAAAAATTATTTTTTGAATAATTTACTATAGAAAAGGCAATCCCTGGCGCAATTAAAATTTGCGAAAGTTGAAAATTATTTTTTGAATAATTTACTATAGAAAAGGCAATCCCTGGCGTAATTAAAATTTGCGACAGTTGAAAATTATTTTTTGAATAATTTACTATAGAAAAGGCAATCCCTGGGATATTTAAAATTTGCGACAGTAAAAAATTATTTTTTGAATAATTTACTATAGAAAAGGCAATCCCTGGCGTAATTAAAATTTGCGACAGTAGAAAATTATTTTTTGAATAATTTACTATAGAAAACGCAATCCCTGGCGCAATTAAAATTTGCGACAGTTGAAAATTATTTTTTGAATAATTTACAATAGAAAAGGCAATCCCTGGGATATTTAAAATTTGCGACAGTAAAAAATAATTTTTTGAATAATTTACTATAGAAAAGGCAATCCCTGGCGTAATTAAAATTTGCGACAGTAGAAAATTAATTTGTGAAAAATTTAACTGGCGAAATTGAAATTTGCGAGAGTAAAAAATTATTTTTTGAATAATTTACTATAGAAAAGGCAATCCCTGGCGTAATTAAAACTTGCGACAGTAAAAAATTATTTTTTGAATAATTTACTATAGAAAAGGCAATCCCTGGCGCAATTAAAATTTGCAACAGTAGAAAATTATTTTTTGAATAATTTACTATAGAAAAGGCAATCCCTGGCGTAATTAAAATTTGCGACAGTAAAAAATTATTTTTTGAATAATTTACTATAGAAAAGGCAATCCCTGGCGTAATTAAAATTTGCGAAAGTAAAAAATTATTTTTTGAATAATTTACTATAGAAAAGGCAATCCTTGGGATATTTAAAATTTGCGACAGTAAAAAATTATTTTTTGAATAATTTACTATAGAAAAGGCAATCCCTGGCGTAATTAAAATTTGCGACAGTAGAAAATTATTTTTTGAATAATTTACTATAGAAAAGGCAATCCCTGACGCAATTAAAATTTGCGACAGTAGAAAATTATTTTTTGAATAATTTACTATAGAAAAGGCAATCCCTGGGATATTTAAAATTTGCGAGAGTAAAAAATTATTTTTTGAATAATTTACTATAGAAAAGGCAATCCCTGGCGTAATTAAAATTTGCGACAGTAGAAAATTAATTTGTGAAAAATTTACCTTGCGAAATTGAAATTTGCGAGAGTAAAAAATTATTTTTTGAATAATTTACTATAGAAAAGGCAATCCCTGGCGCAATTAAAATTTGAGACAGTTGAAAATTATTTTTTGAATAATTTACTATAGAAAAGGCAATCCCTGGCGCAATTAAAATTTGCGACAGTTGAAAATTATTTTTTGAATAATTTACTATAGAAAAGGCAATCCCTGGGATATTTAAAATTTGCGACAGTAAAAAATTATTTTTTGAATAATTTACTGTAGAAAAGGCAATCCCTGGCGCAACTAAAATTTGCGACAGTAGAAAATTAATTTGTGAAAAATTTACCTGGCGAAATTGAAACTTGCGAGAGTAAAAATTTATTTTTTGAATAATTTACTATAGAAAAGGCAATCCCTGGCGCAATTAAAATTTGCGACAGTTGAAAATTATTTTTTGAATAATTTACTATAGAAAAGGCAATCCCTGGCGTAATTAAAATTTGCGACAGTTGAAGATTATTTTTTGAATAATTTACTATAGAAAAGGCAATCCCTGGGATATTTAAAATTTGCGACATTATAAAATTATTTTTTGAATAATTTACTGTAGAAAAGGCAATCCCTGGCGTAATTAAAATTTGCGACAGTTGAAAATTATTTTTTGAATAATTTACTATAGAAGAGGCAATCCCTGGGATATTTAAAATTTGCGAGAGTAAAAAATTATTTTTTGAATAATTTACTATAGAAAAGGCAATCCCTGTCGCAATTAAAATTTGCAACAGTAGAAAATTATTTTTTGAATAATTTACTATAGAAAAGGCAATCCCTGGCGCACTTAAAATTTGCGACAGTAGAAAATTATTTTTTGAATAATTTACTATAGAAAAGGCAATCCCTGGCGCAATTAAAATTTGCGACAGTTGAAAATTATTTGTTGAACAATTTACTATAGAAAAGGCAATCCCTGGCGTAATTAAAATTTGCGACAGTAGAAAATTAATTTGTGAAAAACTTACCTGGCGAAATTGAAATTTGCGAGAGTAAAAAATTATTTTTTGAATAATTTACTATAGAAAAGGCAATCCCTGGGATATTTAAAATTTGCGACAGTAAAAAATTATTTTTTGAATAATATACTGTAGAAAAGGCAATCCCTGGCGCAATTAAAATTTGCGACAGTAGAAAATTAATTTGTGAAAAATTTACCTGGCGAAATTGAAATTTGCGAGAGTAAAAAATTATTTTTTGAATAATTTACTATAGAAAAGGCAATCCCTGGGATATTTAAAATTTGCGACAGTAAAAAATTATTTTTTGAATAATTTACTATAGAAAAGGCAATCCCTGGCGTAATTAAAATTTGCGACAGTAGAAAATTATTTTTTGAATAATTTACTATAGAAAAGGCAATCGCTGGCGTAATTAAAATTTGCGACAGTTGAAAATTATTTTTTGAATAATTTACTATAGAAAAGGCAATCCCTGGCGTAATTAAAATTTGCGACAGTTGAAAATTAATTTTTGAATAATTTACTATAGAAAAGGCAATCCCTGGGATATTTAAAATTTGCGACAGTAAAAAATTATTTTTTGAATAATTTACTATACAAAAGGCAATCCCTGGCGTAATTAAAATTTGCGACAGTAGAAAATTACTTTTTGAATAATTTACTATAGAAAAGGCAATCCCTGGCGTAATTAAAATTTGCGACAGTTGAAAATTATTTTTTGAATAATTTACTATAGAAAAGGCAATCCTTGGGATATTTAAAATTTGCGACAGTAAAAAATTATTTTTTGAATAATTTACTATAGAAAAGGCAATCCCTGGCGTAATTAAAATTTGCGACAGTAGAAAATTATTTTTTGCATAATTTACTATAGAAAAGGCAATCCCTGGCGCAATTAAAATTTGCGACAGTAGAAAATTAATTTGTGAAAAATTTACCTGGCGAAATTGAAATTTGCGAGAGTAAAAAATTATTTTTTGAATAATTTACTATAGAAAAGGCAATCCCTGGCGCAGTTAAAATTTGCGACAGTTGAAAAGTATTTTTTGAGTAATTTACTATAGAAAAGGCAATCCCTGGCGTAATTAAAATTTGCGACAGTTGAAAATTATTTTTTGAATAATTTACTATAGAAAAGGCAATCCCTGGGATATTTAAAATTTGCGACAGTAAAAAATTATTTTTTGAATAATTTACTATAGAAAAGGCAAACCCTGGCGTAATTAAAATTTGCGACAGTAGAAAATTATTTTTTGAATAATTTACTATAGAAAAGGCAATCCCTGGCGTAATTAAAATTTGCGACAGTTGAAAATTATTTTTTGAATAATTTACTATTGAAAAGGCAATCCCTGGGATATTTAAAATTTGCGACAGTAAAAAATTATTTTTTGAATAATTTACTATAGAAAAGGCAATCCCTGGGATATTTAAAATTTGCGACAGTAAAAAATTATTTTATGAATAATTTACTATAGAAAAGGCAATCCCTGGGATATTTAAAATTTGCGACAGTAAAAAATTATTTTTTGAATAATTTACTATAGAAAAGGCAATCCCTGGCGTAATTACAATTTGCGACAGTAGAAAATTATTTTTTGAATAATTTACTGTAGAAAAGGCAATCCCTGGCGCAATTAAAACTTGCGATAGTAAAAAATTATTTTTTGAATAATTTACTATAGAAAAGGCAATCCCTGGCGTAATTAAAACTTGCGATAGTAAAAAATTATTTTATGAAAAATTTACTATAGAAAAGGCAATCCCTGGCGTAATTAAAATTTTCGACAGTAAAAAATTAATATTTTGAAAAATTTACTGTAGAAAAGGCAATCCCTGGCGTAACTAAAATTTGCGACAGTAGAAAATTATTTTTTGAAAAATTTACTATAGAAAAGGCAATCCCTGGCGTAATTAAAACTTGCGATAGTAAAAAATTATTTTTTGAAAAATTTACTATAGAAAAGGCAATCCCTGGCTTATTTAAAATTTGCGACAGTATAAAATTATTTTTTGAATAATTTACTATAGAAAAGGCAATCCCTGGCGTAATTACAATTTGCGACAGTAGAAAATTATTTTTTGAATAATTTACTATAGAAAAGGCAATCCCTGGCGTAATTAAAATTTGCGACAGTTGAAAATTAATTTTTGAATAATTTACTATAGAAAAGGCAATCCCTGGGATATTTAAAATTTGCGACAGTAAAAAATTATTTTTTGAATAATTTACTATAGAAAAGGCAATCCCTGGCGTAATTAAAATTTGCGACAGTAGAAAATTATTTTTTGAATAATTTACTATAGAAAAGGCAATCCCTGGCGCAATTAAAATTTGCGACAGTAGAAAATTAATTTGTGAAAAATTTACCTGGCGAAATTGAAATTTGCGAGAGTAAAAAATTATTTTTTGAATAATTTACTATACAAAAGGCAATCCCTGGCGCAATTAAAATTTGCGACAGTTGAAAATTAATTTTTGAATAATTTACTATAGAAAAGGCAATCCCTGGCGTAATTAAAATTTTCGACAGTAAAAAATTAATATTTTGAAAAATTTACTGTAGAAAAGGCAATCCCTGGCGTAATTAAAATTTGCGACAGTTGAAAATTAATTTTTGAATAATTTACTATAGAAAAGGCAATCTCTGGGATATTTAAAATTTGCGACAGTAAAAAATTATTTTTTGAATAATTTACTATAGAAAAGGCAGTCCCTGGCGTAATTAAAATTTGCGACAGTAAAAAATTATTTTTTGAATAATTTACTATAGAAAAGGCAATCCCTGGCGTAATTAAAATTTGCGACAGTTGAAATTTAATTTTTGAATAATTTACTATAGAAAAGGCAATCGCTGGGATATTTAAAATTTGCGACAGTAAAAAATTATTTTTTGAATAATTTACTATAGAAAAGGCAATCCCTGGCGTAATTAAAATTTGCGACAGTAGAAAATTATTTTTTGAATAATTTACTATAGAAAAGGCAATCCCTGGCGTAATTAAAATTTGCGACATTGGAAAATTATTTTTTGAATAATTTACTATAGAAAAGGCAATCCCTGGTATATTTAGAATTTGCGACAGTAAAAAATTATTTTTTGAATAATTTACTATAGAAAAGGCAATCCCTGGCGTAATTAAAATTTGCGACAGTAGAAAAATATTTTTTGAATAATTTACTATAGAAAAGGCAATCCCTGGCGCAATTAAAATTTGCGACAGTAGAAAATTAATTTGTGAAAAATTTACCTGGCGAAATTGAAATTTGCGAGAGTAAAAAATTATTTTTTGAATAATTTACTATAGAAAAGGCAATCCCTGGCGCAATTAAAATTTGCGACAGTTGAAAATTATTTTTTGAATAATTTACTATAGAAAAGGCAATCCCTGGCGTAATTAAAATTTGCGACAGTTGAAAATTATTTTTTGAATAATTTACTATAGAAAAGGCAATCCCTGGGATATTTAAAATTTGCGACAGTAAAAAATTATTTTTTGAATAATTTACTATAGAAAAGGCAATCCCTGGCGCAATTAAAATTTGCAACAGTAGAAAATTATTTTTTGAATAATTTACTATAGAAAAGGCAATCCCTGGCGGATTTGAAATTTGCGACAGTTGAAAATTATTTTTTGAATAATTTACTATAGAAAAGGCAATCCCTGGGATATTTAAAATTTGCGACAGTAAAAAATTATTTTTTGAATAATTTACTATAGAAAAGGCAATCCCTGGGATATTTAAAATTTGCGACAGTAAAAAATTATTTTTTGAATAATTTACTATAGAAAAGGCAATCCCTGGCGTAATTACAATTTGCGACAGTAGAAAATTATTTTTTGAATAATTTACTGTAGAAAAGGCAATCCCTGGCGCAATTAATACTTGCGATAGTAAAAAATTATTTTTTTAATAATTTACTATAGAAAAGGCAATCCCTGGCGTAATTAAAACTTGCGATAGTAAAAAATTTTTTTATGAAAAATTTACTATAGAAAAGGCAATCCCTGGCGTAATTAAAATTTTCGACAGTAAAAAATTAATATTTTGAAAAATTTACTGTAGAAAAGGCAATCCCTGGCGTAATTAAAATTTGCGACAGTAGAAAATTATTTTTTGAATAATTTACTATAGAAAAGGCAATCCCTGGCGTAATTAAAATTTGCGACAGTATAAATTTATTTTTTGAATAATTTACTATAGAAAAGGCAATCCCTGGCGTAATTAGAATTTGCGACAGTAGAAAATTATTTTTTGAATAATTTACTATAGAAAAGGCAATCCCTGGCGTAATTAAAATTTGCGACAGTAAAAAATTAATATTTTGAATAATTTACTATAGAAAAGGCAATCCCTGGCGTAATTAAAATTTGCGACAGTAGAAAATTATTTTTTGAATAATTTACTATAGAAAAGGCAATCCCTGGCGCAATTAAAATTTGCGACAGTAGAAAATTAATTTGTGAAAAATTTACCTGGCGAAATTGAAATTTGCGAGAGTAAAAAATTATTTTTTGAATAATTTACTATAGAAAAGGCAATCCCTGGCGCAATTAAAATTTGCGACATTTGAAAATTATTTTTTGAATAATTTACTGTAGAAAAGGCAATCCCTGGCGCAATTAAAACTTGCGATAGTAAAAAAATTATTTTTTGAATAATTTACTATAGAAAAGGCAATCCCTGGCGTAATTAAAACTTGCGATAGTAAAAAAATTATTTTATGAAAAATTTACTATAGAAAAGGACATCCCTGCCGTAATTAAAATTTTCGACAATAAAAAATTAATATTTTGAAAAATTTACTGTAGAAAAGGCAATCCCTGGCGTAATTAAAATTTGCGACAGTAGAAAATTATTTTTTGAAAAATTTACTATAGAAAAGGCAATCCCTGGCGTAATTAAAACTTGCGATAGCAAAAAATTATTTTTTGAAAAATTTACTATAGAAAAGGCAATCCCTGGCGTATTTAAAATTTGCGACAGTATAAAATTATTTTTTTGAATAATTTACTATAGAAAAGGCAATCCCTGGCGTAATTACAATTTGCGACAGTAGAAAATTATTTTTTGAATAATTTACTATAGAAAAGGCAATCCCTGGCGTAATTAAAATTTGCGACAGTAGAAAATTATTTTTTGAATAATTTTACTATAGAAAAGGCAATCCCTGGCGTAATTAAAATTTGCGACAGTAAAAAAATTAATATTTTGAATAATTTACTATAGAAAAGGCAATCCCTGGCGTAATTAAAATTTGCGACAGTAGAAAATTATTTTTTGAATAATTTACTATAGAAAAGGCAATCCCTGGCGTAATTAAAATTTGCAACAGTAGAAAATTATTTTTTGAATAATTTAATATAGAAAAGGCAATCCCTGGCGTAATTAAAATTTGCAACAGTAGAAAATTATTTTTTGAATAATTTACTATAGAAAAGGCAATCCCTGGCGTAATTAAAACTTGCGATAGTAAAAAATTATTTTTTGAAAAATTAACTATAGAAAAGGCAATCCCTGGCGTATTTAAAATTTGCGACAGTATAAAATTATTTTTTTGAATAATTTTACTATAGAAAAGGCAATCCCTGGCGTAATTACAATTTGCGACAGTAGAAAATTATTTTTTGAATAATTTACTATAGAAAAAGGCAATCCCTGGCGTAATTAAAATTTGCGAGAGTAAAAAATTATTTTTTGAATAATTTACTATAGAAAAGGCAATCCCTGACGCAATTAAAATTTGCGACAGTTGAAAATTATTTTTGAATAATTTACTATAGAAAAGGCAATCCCTGGCGTAATTAAAATTTGCGACAATTGAAAATTATTTTTTGAATAATTTACTATAGAAAAGGCAATCCCTGGGATATTTAAAATTTGCGACAGTAAAAAATTATTTTTTGAATAATTTACTATAGAAAAGGCAATCCCTGGCGCAATTAAAATTTGCAACAGTAGAAAAATTATTTTTTGAATAATTTACTATAGAAAAGGCAATCCCTGGCGGATTTGAAATTTGCGACAGTTGAAAATTATTTTTTGAATAATTTACTATAGAAAAGGCAATCCCTGGCGCAATTAAAACTTGCGATAGTAAAAAATTATTTTTTGAATAATTTACTATAGAAAAGGCAATCCCTGGCGTAATTAAAACTTGCGATAGTAAAAAATTATTTTATGAAAAATTTACTATAGAAAAGGACATCCCTGCCGTAATTAAAATTTTCGACAATAAAAAATTAATATTTTGAAAAATTTACTGTAGAAAAGGCAATCCCTGGCGTAATTAAAATTTGCGACAGTAGAAAATTATTTTTTGAAAAATTTACTATAGAAAAGGCAATCCCTGGCGTAATTAAAACTTGCGATAGCAAAAAATTATTTTTTGAAAAATTTACTATAGAAAAGGCAATCCCTGGCGTATTTAAAATTTGCGACAGTATAAAATTATTTTTTGAATAATTTACTATAGAAAAGGCAATCCCTGGCGTAATTACAATTTGCGACAGTAGAAAATTATTTTTTGAATAATTTACTATAGAAAAGGCAATCCCTGGCGTAATTAAAATTTGCGACAGTAGAAAATTATTTTTTGAATAATTTACTATAGAAAAGGCAATCCCTGGCGCAATTAAAATTTGCGACAGTAGAAAATTAATTTGTGAAAAATTTACCTGGCGAAATTGAAATTTGCGAGAGTAAAAAATTATTTTTTGAATAATTTACTATAGAAAAGGCAATCCCTGGCGCAATTAAAATTTGCGACATTTGAAAAATTATTTTTTTGAATAATTTACTGTAGAAAAGGCAATCCCTGGCGCAATTAAAACTTGCGATAGTAAAAAAATTATTTTTTGAATAATTTACTATAGAAAAGGCAATCCCTGGCGTAATTAAAACTTGCGATAGTAAAAAATTATTTTATGAAAAATTTACTATAGAAAAGGACATCCCTGCCGTAATTAAAATTTTCGACAATAAAAAATTAATATTTTGAAAAATTTACTGTAGAAAAGGCAATCCCTGGCGTAATTAAAATTTGCGACAGTAGAAAATTATTTTTTGAAAAATTTACTATAGAAAAGGCAATCCCTGGCGTAATTAAAACTTGCGATAGCAAAAAATTATTTTTTGAAAAATTTACTATAGAAAAGGCAATCCCTGGCGTATTTAAAATTTGCGACAGTATAAAATTATTTTTTGAATAATTTACTATAGAAAAGGCAATCCTGGCGTAATTACAATTTGCGACAGTAGAAAATTATTTTTTGAATAATTTACTATAGAAAAGGCAATCCCTGGCGTAATTAAAATTTGCGACAGTAGAAAATTATTTTTTGAATAATTTACTATAGAAAAGGCAATCCCTGGCGTAATTAAAATTTGCGACAGTAAAAAATTAATATTTTGAATAATTTACTATAGAAAAAGGCAATCCCCTGGCGTAATTAAAATTTGCGACAGTAGAAAATTATTTTTTGAATAATTTACTATAGAAAAGGCAATCCCTGGCGTAATTAAAATTTGCAACAGTAGAAAATTATTTTTTGAATAATTTAATATAGAAAAGGCAATCCCTGGCGTAATTAAAATTTGCAACAGTAGAAAATTATTTTTTTGAATAATTTACTATAGAAAAGGCAATCCCTGGCGTAATTAAAACTTGCGATAGTAAAAAAATTATTTTTTGAAAAATTAACTATAGAAAAGGCAATCCCTGGCGTATTTAAAATTTGCGACAGTATAAAATTATTTTTTGAATAATTTACTATAGAAAAGGCAATCCCTGGCGTAATTACAATTTGCGACAGTAGAAAATTATTTTTTGAATAATTTACTATAGAAAAGGCAATCCCTGGCGTAATTAAAATTTGCGAGAGTAAAAAATTATTTTTTGAATAATTTACTATAGAAAAGGCAATCCCTGACGCAATTAAAATTTGCGACAGTTGAAAATTATTTTTTGAATAATTTACTATAGAAAAGGCAATCCCTGGCGTAATTAAAATTTGCGACAATTGAAAATTATTTTTTGAATAATTTACTATAGAAAAGGCAATCCCTGGGATATTTAAAATTTGCGACAGTAAAAAATTATTTTTTGAATAATTTACTATAGAAAAGGCAATCCCTGGCGCAATTAAAATTTGCAACAGTAGAAAATTATTTTTTGAATAATTTACTATAGAAAAGGCAATCCCTGGCGGATTTGAAATTTGCGACAGTTGAAAATTATTTTTTGAATAATTTACTATAGAAAAGGCAATCCCTGGCGCAATTAAAACTTGCGATAGTAAAAAATTATTTTTTGAATAATTTACTATAGAAAAGGCAATCCCTGGCGTAATTAAAACTTGCGATAGTAAAAAATTATTTTATGAAAAATTTACTATAGAAAAGGACATCCCTGCCGTAATTAAAATTTTCGACAATAAAAAATTAATATTTTGAAAAATTTACTGTAGAAAAGGCAATCCCTGGCGTAATTAAAATTTGCGACAGTAGAAAATTATTTTTTGAAAAATTTACTATAGAAAAGGCAATCCCTGGCGTAATTAAAACTTGCGATAGCAAAGAATTATTTTTTGAAAAATTTACTATAGAAAAGGCAATCCCTGGCGTATTTAAAATTTGCGACAGTATAAAATTATTTTTTGAATAATTTACTATAGAAAAGGCAATCCCTGGCGTAATTACAATTTGCGACAGTAGAAAATTATTTTTTGAATAATTTACTATAGAAAAGGCAATCCCTGGCGTAATTAAAATTTGCGACAGTAGAAAATTATTTTTTGAATAATTTACTATAGAAAAGGCAATCCCTGGCGTAATTAAAATTTGCGACAGTAAAAAATTAATATTTTGAATAATTTACTATAGAAAAGGCAATCCCTGGCGTAATTAAAATTTGCGACAGTAGAAAATTATTTTTTGAATAATTTACTATAGAAAAGGCAATCCCTGGCGTAATTAAAATTTGCAACAGTAGAAAATTATTTTTTGAATAATTTAATATAGAAAAGGCAATCCCTGGCGTAATTAAAATTTGCGACAGTAGAAAATTATTTTTTGAATAATTTACTATAGAAAAGGCAATCCCTGGCGTAATTAAAATTTGCGACAGTAAAAAATTAATATTTTGAATAATTTACTATAGAAAAGGCAATCCCTGGCGTAATTAAAATTTGCGACAGTAGAAAATTATTTTTTGAATAATTTACTATAGAAAAGGCAATCCCTGGCGTAATTAAAATTTGCAACAGTAGAAAATTATTTTTTGAATAATTTAATATAGAAAAGGCAATCCCTGGCGTAATTACAATTTGCGACAGTAGAAAATTATTTTTTGAATAATTTACTATAGAAAAGGCAATCCCTGGCGTAATTAAAATTTGCGAGAGTAAAAAATTATTTTTTGAATAATTTACTATAGAAAAGGCAATCCCTGACGCAATTAAAATTTGCGACAGTTGAAAATTATTTTTTGAATAATTTACTATAGAAAAGGCAATCCCTGGCGTAATTAAAATTTGCGACAGTTGAAAATTATTTTTTGAATAATTTACTATAGAAAAGGCAATCCCTGGGATATTTAAAATTTGCGACAGTAAAAAATTATTTTTTGAATAATTTACTATAGAAAAGGCAATCCCTGGCGCAATTAAAATTTGCAACAGTAGAAAATTATTTTTTGAATAATTTACTATAGAAAAGGCAATCCCTGGCGGATTTGAAATTTGCGACAGTTGAAAATTATTTTTTGAATAATTTACTATAGAAAAGGCAATCCCTGGCGTAATTAAAATTTGCGACAGTAGAAAATTATTTTTTGAAAAATTTACTATAGAAAAGGCAATCCCTGGCGTAATTAAAACTTGCGATAGTAAAAAATTATTTTTTGAAAAATTTACTATAGAAAAGGCAATCCCTGGCGTATTTAAAATTTGCGACAGTATAAAATTATTTTTTGAATAATTTACTATAGAAAAGGCAATCCCTGGCGGAATTACAATTTGCGACAGTAGAAAATTATCTTTTGAATAATTTACTATAGAAAAGGCAATCCCTGGCGTAATTAAAATTTGCGACAGTAGAAAATTATTTTTTGAATAATTTACTATAGAAAAGGCAATCCCTGGCGTAATTAAAATTTGCGACAGTAAAAAATTAATATTTTGAATAATTTACTATAGAAAAGGCAATCCCTGGCGTAATTAAAATTTGCGACAGTAGAAAATTATTTTTTGAATAATTTACTATAGAAAAGGCAAACTCTGGCGTAATTAAAATTTGCAACAGTAGAAAATTATTTTTTGAATAATTTACTATAGAAAAGGCAATCCCTGGCGTAATTAAAATTTGCAACAGTAGAAAATTATTTTTTGAATAATTTACTATAGAAAAGGCAATCCCTGCCGTAATTAAAACTTGCGATAGTAAAAAATTATTTTTTGAAAAATTTACTATAGAAAAGGCAATCCCTGGCGTATTTAAAATTTGCGACAGTATAAAATTATTTTTTGAATAATTTACTATAGAAAAGGCAATCCCTGGCGTATTTAAAATTTGCGACAGTATAAAATTATTTTTTGAATAATTTACTATAGAAAAGGCAATCCCTGGCGTAATTACAATTTCCGACAGTAGAAAATTATTTTTTGAATAATTTACTATAGAAAAGGCAATCCCTGGCGTAATTAAAATTTGCGAGAGTAAAAAATTATTTTTTGAATAATTTACTATAGAAAAGGCAATCCCTGGCGCAATTAAAATTTGCGACAGTTGAAAATTA
This sequence comes from Dioctria linearis, assembly GCA_963930735.1. Lineage (NCBI taxonomy): Eukaryota > Metazoa > Arthropoda > Insecta > Diptera > Asilidae > Dioctria > Dioctria linearis. The sequence goes on along the minus strand of CAWVNZ010001710.1, from coordinate 40,865 downwards.
TTTTTTGAATAATTTACTATAGAAAAGGCAATCCCTGGCGTAATTAAAATTTGCGACAGTTGAAAATTATTTTTTGAATAATTTACTATAGAAAAGGCAATCCCTGGGATATTTAAAATTTGCGGCAGTAAAAAATTATTTTTTGAATAATTTACTATAGAAAAGGCAATCCCTGGCGTAATTAAAACTTGCGATAGTAAAAAGTTATTTTATGAAAAATTTACTATAGAAAAGGCAATCCCTGGCGTAATTAAAATTTTCGACAGTAAAAAATTAAAATTTTGAAAAATTTACTGTAGAAAAGGCAATCCCTGGCGTAATTAAAATTTGCGACAGTAGAAAATTATTTTTTGAAAAATTTACTATAGAAAAGGCAATCCCTGGCGTAATTAAAACTTGCGATAGTAAAAAATTATTTTTGGAAAAATTTACTATAGAAAAGGCAATCCCTGGCGTATTTAAAATTTGCGACAGTATAAAATTATTTTTTGAATAATTTACTATCGAAAAGGCAATCCCTGGCGTAATTACAATTTGCTACAGTAGAAAATTATTCTTTGAATAATTTACTATAGAAAAGGCAATCCCTGGCGTAATTAAAATTTGCAACAGTAGAAAATTATTTTCTGAATAATTTACTATAGAGAAGGCAATCCCTGGCGTAATTAAAAATTTGCGGCAGTAGAAAATTATTTTTTGAATAATTTACTATAGAAAAGGCAATCCCTGGCGTAATTAAAATTTGCGACAGTAGAAAATTATTTTTTGAAAAGTTTACTATAGAAAAGGCAATCCCTGGCGCAATTAAAATTTGCGACAGTAGAAAATTATTTTTTGAAAAGGCAATCCCTGACGTAATTAAAACTTGCGATAGTAAAAAATTATTTTTTGAATAATTTACTATAGAAAAGGCAATCCCTGGCGTATTTAAAATTTCCGACAGTATAAAATTATTTTTTGAATAATTTACTATAGAAAAGGCAATCCCTGGCGTAATTACAATTTGCGACAGTAGAAAATTATTTTTTGAATAATTTACCATAGAATAGGCAATACCTGGCGTAATTAAAATTTGCGAGATTAAAAAATTATTTTTTGAATAATTTACTATAGAAAAGGCAATCCCTGGCTCAATTAAAATTTGCGACAGTAGAAAATTATTTTTTGAATAATTTACTACAGAAAAGGCAATCCCTGGCGCAATTAAAACATGCGATAGTAAAAAATTATTTTTTGAATAATTTACTATAGAAAAGGCAATCCCTGGCGTAATTAAAATTTGCAATAGTAGTCAATTATTTTTTGAATAATTTACTATAGAAAAGGCAATCCCTGGCGTAATTAAAATTTGCGACAGTAGAAAATTATTTTTTGAATAATTTACTATAGAAAAGGCAATCCCTGGCGTAATTAAAATTTGCGACAGTAGAAAATTAATTTGTGAAAAATTTACCTGGCGAAATTGAAATTTGCGACAGTAAAAAATTATTTTTTGAATAATTTACTATAGAAAAGGCAATCCCTGGCGTAATTAAAATTTGCGACAGTAGAAAATTATTTTTTGAATAATTTACTATAGAAAAGGCAATCCCTGGCGCAATTAAAATTTGCGACAGGAGAAAATTATTTTTTGAATAATTTACTATAGAAAAGGCATTCCTTGGCGTAATTGAAATTTGCGAGAGTAAAAAATTGTTTTTTGAATAATTTACTATAGAAAAGGCAATCCCTGGCGCAATTAAAATTTGCGACAGTGAAAATTATTTTTTGAATAATTTACTATAGAAAAGGCAATCCCTGGCGTAATTAAAATTTGCGACAGTTGAAAATTATTTTTTGAATAATTTACTATAGAAAAGGCAATTCCTGGGATATTTAAAATTTGCGACAGTATAAAATTATTTTTTGAATAATTTACTATAGAAAAGGCAATCCCTGGGATATTTAAAATTTGCGAGATTAAAAAATTATTTTTTGAATAATTTACTATAGAAAAGGCAATCCCTGGCTCAATTAAAATTTGCGACAGTAGAAAATTATTTTTTGAATAATTTACTACAGAAAAGGCAATCCCTGGCGCAATTAAAACATGCGATAGTAAAAAATTATTTTTTGAATAATTTACTATAGAAAAGGCAATCCCTGGCGTAATTAAAATTTGCAACAGTAGACAATTATTTTTTGAATAATTTACTATAGAAAAGGCAATCCCTGGCGCAATTAAAATTTGCGACAGGAGAAAATTATTTTTTGAATAATTTACTATAGAAAAGGCAATCCTTGGCGTAATTGAAATTTGCGAGAGTAAAAAATTGTTTTTTGAATAATTTACTATAGAAAAGGCAATCCCTGGCGCAATTAAAATTTGCGACAGTGAAAATTATTTTTTGAATAATTTACTATAGAAAAGGCAATCCCTGGCGTAATTAAAATTTGCGACAGTTGAAAATTATTTTTTGAATAATTTACTATAGAAAAGGCAATTCCTGGGATATTTAAAATTTGCGACAGTATAAAATTATTTTTTGAATAATTTACTATAGAAAAGGCAATCCCTGGGATATTTAAAATTTGCGAGATTAAAAAATTATTTTTTGAATAATTTACTATAGAAAAGGCAATCCCTGGCTCAATTAAAATTTGCGACAGTAGAAAATTATTTTTTGAATAATTTACTACAGAAAAGGCAATCCCTGGCGCAATTAAAACATGCGATAGTAAAAAATTATTTTTTGAATAATTTACTATAGAAAAGGCAATCCCTGGCGTAATTAAAATTTGCAACAGTAGACAATTATTTTTTGAATAATTTACTATAGAAAAGGCAATCCCTGGCGTAATTAAAATTTGCGACAGTAGAAAATTATTTTTTGAATAATTTACTATAGAAAAGGCAATCCCTGGAGTAATTACAATTTGCGACAGTAGAAAATTAATTTGTGAAAAATTTACCTGGCGAAATTGAAATTTGCGACAGTAAGAAATTATTTTTTGAATAATTTACTATAGAAAAGGCAATCCCTGGCGTAATTAAAATTTGCGACAGTAGAAAATTATTTTTTGAATAATTTACTATAGAAAAGGCAATCCCTGGCGCAATTAAAATTTGCGACAGGAGAAAATTATTTTTTGAATAATTTACTATAGAAAAGGCAATCCCTGGCGTAATTGAAATTTGCGAGAGTAAAAAATTATTTTTTGAATAATTTACTATAGAAAAGGCAATCCCTGGCGCAATTAAAATTTGCGACAGTTGAAAATTATTTTTTGAATAATTTACTATAGAAAAGGCAATCCCTGGCGTAATTAAAATTTGCGACAGTTGAAAATTATTTTTTGAATAATTTACTATAGAAAAGGCAATCCCTGGGATATTTAAAATTTGCGACAGTATAAAATTATTTTTTGAATAATTTACTATAGAAAAGGCAATCCCTGGCGCAATTAAAATTTGCAACAGTAGAAAATTATTTTTTGAATAATTTACTATAGAAAAGGCAATCCCTGGCGTAATTAAAATTTGCGACAGTAGAAAATTATTTTTTGAATAATTTACTATAGAAAAGGCAATCCCTGGCGTAATTAAAATTTGCGACAGTAGAAAATTATTTTTTGAATAATTTACTATAGAAAAGGCAATCCCTGGCGTAATTAAAATTTGCGACAGTAGAAAATTATTTTTTGAAAAGTTTACTATAGAAAAGGCAATCGCTGGCGCAATTAAAATTTGCGACAGTAGAAAATTATTTTTTGAAAAGGCAATCCCTGGCGTAATTAAAACTTGCGATAGTAAAAAATTATTTTTTGAATAATTTACTATAGAAAAGGCAATCCCTGGCGTATTTAAAATTTCCGACAGTATAAAATTATTTTTTGAATAATTTACTATAGAATAGGCAATCCCTGGCGTAATTACAATTTGCGACAGTAGAAAAGTATTTTTTGAATAATTTACCATAGAAAAGGCAATCCCTGGCGTAATTAAAATTTGCGAGATTAAAAAATTATTTTTTGAATAATTTACTATAGAAAAGGCAATCCCTGGCTCAATTAAAATTTGCGACAGTAGAAAATTATTTTTTGAATAATTTACTACAGAAAAGGCAATCCCTGGCGCAATTAAAACATGCGATAGTAAAAAATTATTTTTTGAATAATTTACTATAGAAAAGGCAATCCCTGGCGTAATTAAAATTTGCAACAGTAGACAAATATTTTTTGAATAATTTACTATAGAAAAGGCAATCCCTGGCATAATTAAAATTTGCGACAGTAGAAAATTATTTTTTGAATAATTTACTATAGAAAAGGCAATCCCTGGCGTAATTACAATTTGCGACAGTAGAAAATTAATTTGTGAAAAATTTACCTGGCGAAATTGAAATTTGCGACAGTAAAAAATTATTTTTTGAATAATTTACTATAGAAAAGGCAATCCCTGGCGTAATTAAAATTTGCGACAGTAGAAAATTATTTTTTGAATAATTTACTATAGAAAAGGCAATCCCTGGCGCAATTAAAATTTGCGACAGGAGAAAATTATTTTTTGAATAATTTACTATAGAAAAGGCAATCCCTGGCGTAATTGAAATTTGCGAGAGTAAAAAATTATTTTTTGAATAATTTACTATAGAAAAGGCAATCCCTGGCGCAATTAAAATTTGCGACAGTTGAAAATTATTTTTTGAATAATTTACTATAGAAAAGGCAATCCCTGGCGTAATTAAAATTTGCGACAGTTGAAAATTATTTTTTGAATAATTTACTATAGAAAAGGCAATCCCTGGGATATTTAAAACTTGCGACAGTATAAAATTATTTTTTGAATAATTTACTATAGAAAAGGCAATCCCTGGCGCAATTAAAATTTGCAACAGTAGAAAATTATTTTTTGAATAATTTACTATAGAAAAGGCAATCCCTGGCGTAATTAAAATTTGCGACAGTAGAAAATTATATTTTGAATAATTTACTATAGAAAAGGCAATCCCTGGCGTAATTAAAATTTGCGACAGTAGAAAATTATTTTTTGAATAATTTACTATAGAAAAGGCAATCCCTGGCGTAATTAAAATTTGCGACAGTAGAAAATTACTTTTTGAATAATTTACTATAGAAAAGGCAATCCCTGGCGTAATTAAAATTTGCGACAGTAGAAAATTATTTTTTGAATAATTTACTATAGAAAAGGCAATCCCTGGCGTAATTAAAACTTGCGATAGTAAAAAATTATTTTTTGAATAATTTACTATAGAAAAGGCAATCCCTGGCGTAATTAAAATTTGCGACAGTAAAATATTATTTTTTGAATAATTTACTATAGAAAAGGCAATCCCTGGCGTAATTAAAATTTGCGACAGTAAAAAATTATTTTTTGAATAATTTACTATAGAAAACGCAATCCCTGGCGTATTTAAAATTTCCGACAGTATAAAATTATTTTTTGAATAATTTACAATAGAAAAGGCAATCCCTGGCGCAATTAAAATTTGCGACAGTAGAAAATTATTTTTTGAATAATTTACTATAGAAAAGGCAATCCCTGGCGTAATTAAAATTTGCGAAAGTAGAAAATTATTTTTTGAATAATTTACTATAGAAAAGGCAATCCCTGGCGTATTTAAAATTTGCGACAGTATAAAATTATTTTTTGAATAATTTACTATAGAAAAGGCAATCCCTGGCGCAATTAAAATTTGCAACAGTAGAAAATTATTTTTTGAATAATTTACTATAGAAAAGGCAATCCCTGGCGTATTTAAAATTTGCGACAGTATAAAATTATTTTTTGAATAATTTACTATAGAAAAGGCAATCCCTGGCGCAATTAAAATTTGCGACATTAAAAAATTATTTTTTGAATAATTTACTATAGAAAAGGCAATCATTGGCGTAATTAAAATTTGCGACAGTAAAAAATTATTTTTTGAATAATTTACTATAGAAAAGGCAATCCCTGGCGCAATTAAAATTTGCAACAATAGAAAATTATTTTTTGAATAATTTACTATAGAAAAGGCAATCCCTGGCGCACTTAAAATTTGCGACAGTAGAAAATTATTTTTTGAATAATTTACTATAGAAAAGGCAATCAATGGGATATTTAAAATTTGCGACAGTATAAAATTATTTTTTGAAAAGTTTACTATAGAAAAGGCAATCCCTGGCGCAATTAAAATTTGCGACAGTAGAAAATTATTTTTTGAATAATTTACTATAGAAAAGGCAATCCCTGGCGTAACTAAAACTTGCGATAGTAAAAAATTATTTTTTGAATAATTTACTATAGAAAAGGCAATCCCTGGCGTAATTAAAATTTGCGACAGTAGAAAATTATTTTTTGAATAATTTACTATAGAAAAGGCAATCCCTGGAGTATTTAAAATTTGGGACAGTATAAAATTATTTTTTGAATAATTTACTATAGAAAAGGCAATCCCTGGCGCAATTAAAATTTGCAACAGTAGAAAATTATTTTTTGAATAATTTACTATAGAAAAGGCAATCCCTGGCGTATTTAAAATTTGCGATAGTAAAAAATTATTTTTTGAATAATTTACTATAGAAAAGGCAATCCCTGGCGTAATTAAAATTTGCGACAGTAGAAAATTATTTTTTGAATAATTTACTATAGAAAAGGCAATCCCTGGCGTAATTAAAATTTGCGACAGTAGAAAATTATTTTTTGAATAATTTACTATAGAAAAGGCAATCCCTGGCGCAATTAAAATTTGCAACAGTAGAAAATTATTTTTTGAATAATTTACTATAGAAAAGGCAATCCCTGGCGTATTTAAAATTTGCGACAGTATAAAATTATTTTTTGAATAATTTACTATAGAAAAGGCAATCCCTGGCGCAATTAAAATTTGCGACAGTAGAAAATTATTTTTTGAATAATTTACTATAGAAAAGGCAATCCCTGGCGCAATTAAAACTTGCGATAGTAAAAAATTATTTTTTGAATAATTTACTATAGAAATGGCAATCCCTGGCGTAATTAAAATTTGCGACAGTAGAAAATTATTTTTTGAATAATTTACTATAGAAAAGGCAATCCCTGGCGTATTTAAAATTTGCGACAGTATAAAATTATTTTTTGAATAATTTACTATAGAAAGGGCAACCACTGGCGTAATTAAAATTTGCGACAGTAGAAAATTATTTTTTGAATAATTTACTATAGAAAAGGCAATCCCTGGCGTAATTAAAATTTGCGACAGTAGAAAATTATTTTTTGAATAATTTACTATAGAAAAGGCAATCCCTGGCGTATTTAAAATTTGCGACAATATAAAATTATTTTTTGAATAATTTACTATAGAAAAGGCAATCCCTGGCGAAATTAAAATTTGCGACAGTATAAAATTATTTTTTGAATAATTTACTATAGAAAAGGCAATCCCTGGCGTAATTAAAATTTGCGACAGTAGAAAATAATTTTTTGAAAAGTTTACTATAGAAAAGGCAATCTCTGGCGTAATTAAAATTTGCGACAGTAGAAAATTATTTTTTGAAAAGTTTTCTATAGAAAAGGCAATCCCTGGCGTAATTAAAATTTGCGAGAGTAAAAAATTATTTTTTGACTAATTTACTATAAAAAAGGCAATCCCTGGCGTAATTACAATTTGCGACAGTAGAAAATTAATTTGTGAAAAATTTACCTGGCGAAATTGAAATTTGCGACAGTAGAAAATTATTTTTTGAATAATTTACTATAGAAAAGGCAATCCCTGGCGTAATTAAAATTTGCGACAGTAGAAAATTACTTTTTGAGTAATTTACTATAGAAAAGGCAATCCCTGGCGTAATTAAAATTTGCGACAGTAAAAAATTAATATTTTGAATAATTTACTATAGAAAAGGCAATCCCTGGCGTAATTAAAATTTGCGACAGTAGAAAATTATTTTTTGAATAATTTACTATAGAAAAGGCAATCCCTGGCGTAATTAAAACTTGCGATAGTAAAAAATTATTTTTTGAATAATTTACTATAGAAAAGGCAATCCCTGGCGCAATTAAAATTTGCAACAGTAGAAAATTATTTTTTGAATAATTTACTATAGAAAAGGCAATCCCTGGGATATTTAAAATTTGCGACATTATAAAATTATTTTTTGAATAATTTACTATAGAAAAGGCAATCCCTGGCGTAATTAAAATTTGAGACAGTTGAAAATTATTTTTTGAATAATTTACTATAGTAAAGGCAATCCCTGGCGTAATTAAAATTTGCGACAGTAGAAAATTATTTATTGAAAAATTTACTATAGAAAAGGCAATCCCTGGCGTAATTAAAATTTGCGACAGTAAAAAATTATTTTTTGAATAATTTACTATAGAAAAGGCAATCCCTGGCGTAATTAAAATTTGCGACAGTAAAAAATTATTTTTTGAATAATTTACTATAGAAAAGGCAATCCCTGGCGTAATTAAAATTTGCGACAGTAGAAAATTATTTGTTGAATAATTTACTATAGAAAAGGCAATCCCTGGCGTAATTAAAATTTGCGACAGTAGAAAATTATTTTTTGAATAATTTACTATAGAAAAGGCAATCCCTGGCGTATTTAAAATTTGCGACAGTAGAAAATTATTTTTTGAATAATTTACTATAGAAAAGGCAATCCCTGGGATATTTAAAATTTGCGACAGTTGAAAATTATTTTTTGAATAATTTACTATAGAAAAGGCAATCCCTGGCGTATTTAAAATTTGCGACAGTATAAAATTATTTTTTGAATAATTTACTATAGAAAAGGCAATCCCTGGCGTAATTAAAATTTGCGACAATAAAAAATTATTTTTTGAATAATTTACTATAGAAAAGTCAATCCCTGGCGTAATTAGAATTTGCGACAGTATAAAATTAATATTTTGAAAAATTTACTGTAGAAAAGGCAATCCCTGGCGTAATTAAAATTTGCGACAGTAGAAAATTATTTTTTGAAAAATTTACTATAGAAAAGGCAATCCCTGGCGTAATTAAAATTTGCGAGAGTAAAAAATTATTTTTTGAATAATTTACTATAGAAAAAACAATCCCTGGCGTAATTACAATTAGCGACAGTAGAAAATTAATTTGTGAAAAATTTACCTGGCGAAATTGAAATTTGCGACAGTAAAAAATTATTTTTTGAATAATTTACTATAGAAAAGGCAATCCCTGGCGTAATTAAAATTTGCGACAGTAGAAAATTATTTTTTGAATAATTTACTATAGAAAAGGCAATCCCTGGCGCAATTAAAATTTGCGACAGTTGAAAATTATTTTTTGAATAATTTACTATAGAAAAGGCAATCCCTGGGATATTTAAAATTTGCGACAGTAAAAAATTATTTTTTGAATAATTTACTATAGAAAAGGCAATCCCTGGGATATTTAAAATTTGCGAAAGTAAAAAATTATTTTTTGAATAATTTACTATAGAAAAGGCAATCCCTGGCGTAATTAAAACTTGCGATAGTAAAAAATTATTTTTTGAAAAATTTACTATAGAAAAGGCAATCCCTGGAGTAATTAAAATTTGCGACAGTAAAAAATTATTTTTTGAATAATTTACTATAGAAAAGGCAATCCCTGGCGCAATTAAAATTTGCGACAGTTGAAAATTATTTTTTGAATAATTTACTATAGAAAAGGCAATCCCTGGCGTAATTAAAATTTGCGACAATAGAAAATTATTTTTTGAAAAATTTACTATGAAAAAGGCAATCCCTGGCGCAATTAAAATTTGCGACAGTAAAAAATTATTTTTTGAATAATTTACTATAGAAAAGGCAATCCCTGGCGTAATTAAAATTTGCGAGAGTAAAAAATTATTTTTTGAATAATTTACGATATAAAAGGCAATCCCTGGCGTAATTACAATTAGCGACAGTAGAAAATTAATTTGTGAAAAATTTACCTGGCGAAATTGAAATTTGCGAGAGTAAAAGATTATTTTTTGAATAATTTACTATAGAAAAGGCAATCCCTGGCGTAATTAAAATTTGCGACAGTAGAAAATAATTTTTTGAATAATTTACTATAGAAAAGGCAATCCCTGGCGTAATTAAAATTTGCGACAGTAGAAAATTATTTTTTGAATAATTTACTATAGAAAAGGCAATCCCTGGCGCAATTAAAATTTGCGACAGTTGAAAATTATTTTTTGAATTATTTACTATAGAAAAGGCAATCCCTGGGATATTTAAAATTTGCGACAGTAAAAAATTATTTTTTGAATAATTTACTATAGAAAAGGCAATCCCTGGGATATTTAAAATTTGCGACAGTAGAAAATTATTTTTTGAATAATTTACTATAGAAAAGGCAATCCCTGGCGTAATTAAAACTTGCGATAGTAAAAAATTATTTTTTGAAAAATTTACTATAGAAAAGGCAAGCCCTGGGATATTTAAAATTTGCGACAGTAAAAATTATTTTTTGAATAATTTACTATAGAAAAGGCAATCCCTGGAGTAATTAAAATTTGCGACAGTAAAAAATTATTTTTTGAATAATTTACTATAGAAAATGCAATCCCTGGCGTAATTAAAATTTGCGACAGTAAAAAATTATTTTTTGAATAATTTACTATAGAAAAGGCAATCCCTGGAGTAATTAAAATTTGCGACAGTAAAAAATTATTTTTTGAATAATTTACTATAGAAAAGGCAATCCCTGGCGCAATTAAAATTTGCGACAGTTGAAAATTATTTTTTGAATAATTTACTATAGAAAAGGCAATCCCTGGCGTAATTAAAATTTGCGACAATAGAAAATTATTTTTTGAAAAATTTACTATAAAAAAGGCAATCCCTGGCGCAATTAAAATTTGCGACAGTAAAAAATTATTTTTTGAATAATTTACTATAGAAAAGGCAATCCCTGGCGTAATTAAAATTTGCGAGAGTAAAAAATTATTTTTTGAATAATTTACTATAGAAAAGGCAATCCCTGGCGTAATTACAATTAGCGACAGTAGAAAATTAATTTGTGAAAAATTTACCTGGCGAAATTGAAATTTGCGAGAGTAAAAAATTATTTTTTGAATAATTTACTATAGAAAAGGCAATCCCTGGCGTAATTAAAATTTGCGACAGTAGAAAATAATTTTTTGAATATTTTACTATAGAAAAGGCAATCCCTGGCGTAATTAAAATTTGCGACAGTAGAAAATTATTTTTTGAATAATTTACTATAGAAAAGGCAATCCCTGGCGCAATTAAAATTTGCGACAGTTGAAAATTATTTTTTGAATAATTTACTATAGAAAAGGCAATCCCTGGGATATTTAAAATTTGCGACAGTAAAAAATTATTTTTTGAATAATTTACTATAGAAAAGGCAATCCCTGGGATATTTAAAATTTGCGACAGTAGAAAATTATTTTTTGAATAATTTACTATAGAAAAGGCAATCCCTGGCGTAATTAAAACTTGCGATAGTAAAAAATTATTTTTTGAAAAATTTACTATAGAAAAGGCAATCCCTGGGATATTTAAAATTTGCGACAGTAAAAAATTATTTTTTGAATAATTTACTATAGAAAAGGCAATCCCTGGAGTAATTAAAATTTGCGACAGTAAAAAATTATTTTTTGAATAATTTACTATAGAAAAGGCAATCCCTGGCGCAATTAAAATTTGCGACAGTTGAAAATTATTTTTTGAATAATTTACTATAGAAAAGGCAATCCCTGGGATATTTAAAATTTGCGACAGTAAAAAATTATTTTTTGAATAATTTACTATAGAAAAGGCAATCCCTGGGATATTTAAAATTTGCGACAGTAGAAAATTATTTTTTGAATAATTTACTATAGAAAAGGCAATCCCTGGCGTAATTAAAATTTGCGACAGTTGAAAATTATTTTTTGAATAATTTACTATAGAAAAGGCAATTTCTGGGATATTTAAAATTTGCGAGAGTATAAAATTATTTTTTGAATAATTTACTATAGAAAAGGCAATACCTGGCGTAATTAAAATTTGCGACATTTGAAAATTATTTTTTGAATAATTTACTATAGAAAAGGCAATCCCTGGCGTAATTAAAATTTGCGACAGTAGAAAATTATTTTTGAAAAATTTACTATAGAAAAGGCAATCCCTGGCGTAATTAAAATTTGCGACAGTAGAAAATTATTTTTTGAATAATTTACTATAGAAAAGGCAATCCCTGGCGTAATTAAACTTTGCGACAGTAAAAAATTATTTTTTGAATAATTTACTATAGAAAAGGCAATCCCTGGCGTAATTAAAATTTGCGACAGTAGAAAATTATTTTTTGAATAATTTACTATAGAAAAGGCAATCCCTGGGATATTGAAAATTTGCGACAGTTGAAAATTATTTTTTGAATAATTTACTATAGAAATGCAATCCCTGGCGTATTTAAAATTTGCGACAGTATAAAATTATTTTTTGAATAATTTACTACAGAAAAGGCAATCCCTGGCGTAATTAAAATTTGCGACAGTAAAAAATTATTTTTTGAATAATTTACTATAGAAAAGGCAATCCCTGGCGTAATTAAAATTTGCGACAGTATAAAATTAATATTTTGAAAAATTTACTGTAGAAAAGGCAATCCCTGGAGTAATTAAAATTTGCGACAGTAGAAAATTATTTTTTGAAAAATTTACTATAGAAAAGGCAATCCCTGGCGCAATTAAAATTTGCGACAGTAAAAAATAATTTTTTGAATAATTTACTATAGAAAAGGCAATCCCTGGCGTAATTAAAATTTGCGACAGTAAAAAATTATTTTTTGAATAATTTACTATAGAAAAGGCAATCCCTGGCGTAATTAAAATTTGCGACAGTAAAAAATTATTTTTTGAATAATTTACTATAGAAAAGGCAATCCCTGGCGTAATTAAAATTTGCGACAGTAGAAAATTATTTTTTGAATAATTTACTATAGAAAAGGCAATCCCTGGCGTAATTAAAATTTGCGACAGTAAAAAAATATTTTTTGAATAATTTACTATAGAAAAGGCAATCCCTGGCGTATTTAAAATTTGCGACAGTTGAAAATTATTTTTTGAATAATTTACTACAGAAAAGGCAATCCCTGGGATATTTAAAATTTGCGACAGTAAAAAATTATTTTTTGAATAATTTACTATAGAAAAGGCAATCCCTGGGATATTTAAAATTTGCGACAGTAAAAAATTATTTTTTGAATAATTTACTATAGAAAAGGCAAACCCTGGCGTAATTAAAATTTGCGACAGTAGAAAATTATTTTTTGAATAATTTACTATAGAAAAGGCAATCCCTGGCGTAATTAAAATTTGCGACAGTAAAAAATTAATATTTTGAATAATTTACTATAGAAAAGGCAATCCCTGGCGTAATTAAAATTTGCGACAGTAGAAAATTATTTTTTGAATAATTTACTATAGAAAAGGCAATCCCTGGCGTAATTAAAACTTGCGATAGTAAAAAATTATTTTTTGAATAATTTACTACAGAAAAGGCAATCCCTGGCGCAATTAAAATTTGCAACAGTAGAAAATTATTTTTTGAATAATTTACTATAGAAAAGGCAATCCCTGGCGTAATTAAAATTTGCGACAGTAAAAAATTATTTTTTGAATAATTTACTATAGAAAAGGCAATCCCTGGCGTAATTAAAATTTGCGACAGCAGAAAATTTTTTTTTGAAAAGTTTACTATAGAAAAGGCAATCCCTGACGCAATTAAAATTTGCGACAGTAGAAAATTATTTTTTGAATAATTTACTATAGAAAAGGCAATCCCTGGCGTAATTAAAACTTGCGATAGTAAAAAATTATTTTTTGAATAATTTACTATAGAAAAGGCAATCCCTGGCGTAATTAAAATTTGCGACAGTTGAAAATTATTTTTTGAATAATTTACTATAGAAAAGGCAATCCTTGGGATATTTAAAATTTGCGAGAGTATAAAATTATTTTTTGAATAATTTACTATAGAAAAGGCAATCCCTGGCGTAATTAAAATTTGCGACAGTTGAAAATTATTTTTTGAATAATTTACTATAGAAAAGGCAATCCCTGGCGTAATTAAAATTTGCGACAGTAGAAAATAATTTTTTGAAAAATTTACTATAGAAAAGGCAATCCCTGGCGTAATTAAAATTTGCGACAGTAAAAAATTATTTTTTGAATAATTTACTATAGAAAAGGCAATCCCTGGCGTAATTAAAATTTGCGACAGTAAAAAATTATTTTTTGAATAATTTACTATAGAAAAGGCAATCCCTGGCGTAATTAAAATTTGCGACAGTAGAAAATTATTTTTTGAATAATTTACTATAGAAAAGGCAATCCCTTGGATATTTAAAATTTGCGACAGTTGAAAATTATTTTTTGAATAATTTACTATAGAAAAGGCAATCCCTGGCGTATTTAAAATTTGCGACAGTATAAAATTATTTTTTGAATAATTTACTATAGAAAAGGCAATCCCTGGCGTAATTAAAATTTGCGACAGTAAAAAATTATTTTTTGAATAATTTACTATAGAAAAGGCAATCCCTGGCGTAATTAAAATTTGCGACAGTATAAAATTAATATTTTGAAAAATTTACTGCAGAAAAGGCAATCCCTGGAATAATTAAAATTTGCGACAGTAGAAAATTATTTTTTGAAAAATTTACTATAGAAAAGGCAATCCCTGGCGCAATTAAAATTTGCGACAGTAAAAAATTATTTCTTGAATAATTTACTATAGAAAAGGAAATCCCTGGCGTAATTAAAATTTGCGAGAGTAAAAAATTATTTTTTGAATAATTTACTATAGAAAAGGCAATCCCTGGCGTAATTACAATTTGCGACAGTAGAAAATTAATTTGTGAAAAACTTACCTGGCGAAATTGAAATTTGCGAGAGTAAAAAATTATTTTTTGAATAATTTACTATAAAAAAGGCAATCCCTGGCGTAATTAAAATTTGCGACAGTAGAAAATTATTTTTTGAATAATTTACTATAGAAAAGGCAATCCCTGGCGTAATTAAAATTTGCGACAGTAGAAAATTATTTTTTGAATAATTTACTATAGAAAAGGCAATCCCTGGCGCAATTAAAATTTGCGACAGTTGAAAATTATTTTTTGAATAATTTACTATAGAAAAGGCAATCCCTGGGATATTTAAAATTTGCGACAGTAAAAAATTATTTTTTGAATAATTTACTATAGAAAAGGCAATCCCTAGGATATTTAATATTTGCGACAGTAAAAAATTATTTTTTGAATAATTTACTATAGAAAAGGCAATCCCTGGCGTAATTAAAACCTGCGATAGTAAAAAATTATTTTTTTAAAAATTTACTATAGAAAAGGCAATCCCTGGGATATTTAAAATTTGCGACAGTAAAAAATTATTTTTTGAATAATTTACTATAGAAAAGGCAATCCCTGGCGTAATTAAAATTTGCGACAGTAAAAAATTATTTTTTGAATAATTTACTATAGAAAAGGCAATCCCTGGCGTAATTAAAACTTGCGATAGTAAAAAATTATTTTTTGAATAATTTACTACAGAAAAGGCAATCCCTGGCGTATTTAAAATTTGCGACAGTTGAAAATTATTTTTTGAATAATTTACTACAGAAAAGGCAATCCCTGGGATATTTAAAATTTGCGACATTAAAAAATTATTTTTTGAATAATTTACTATAGAAAAGGCAATCCCTGGGATATTTAAAATTTGCGACAGTAAAAAATTATTTTTTGAATAATTTGCTATAGAAAAGGCAAACCCTGGCGTAATTAAAATTTGCGACAGTAGAAAATTATTTTTTGAATAATTTACTATAGAAAAGGCAATCCCTGGCGTAATTAAAATTTGCGACAGTAAAAAATTAATATTTTGAATAATTTACTATAGAAAAGGCAATCCCTGGCGTAATTAAAATTTGCGACAGTAGAAAATTATTTTTTGAATAATTTACTATAGAAAAGGCAATCCCTGGCGTAATTAAAACTTGCGATAGTAAAAAATTATTTTTTGAATAATTTACTACAGAAAAGGCAATCCCTGGCGCAATTAAAATTTGCAACAGTAGAAAATTATTTTTTGAATAATTTACTATAGAAAAGGCAATCCCTGGCGTAATTAAAATTTGCGACAGTAAAAAATTATTTTTTGAATAATTTACTATAGAAAAGGCAATCCCTGGCGTAATTAAAATTTGCGACAGCAGAAAATTATTTTTTGAAAAGTTTACTATAGAAAAGGCAATCCCTGACGCAATTAAAATTTGCGACAGTAGAAAATTATTTTTTGAATAATTTACTATAGAAAAGGCAATCCCTGGCGTAATTAAAACTTGCGATAGTAAAAAATTATTTTTTGAATAATTTACTATAGAAAAGGCAATCCCTGGCGTAATTAAAATTTGCGACAGTTGAAAATTATTTTTTGAATAATTTACTATAGAAAAGCAATCCTTGGGATATTTAAAATTTGCGAGAGTATAAAATTATTTTTTGAATAATTTACTATAGAAAAGGCAATCCCTGGCGTAATTAAAATTTGCGACAGTTGAAAATTATTTTTTGAATAATTTACTATAGAAAAGGCAATCCCTGGGATATTTAAAATTTGCGACAGCAGAAAATTATTTTTTGAAAAGTTTACTATAGAAAAGGCAATCCCTGACGCAATTAAAATTTGCGACAGTAGAAAATTATTTTTTGAATAATTTACTATAGAAAAGGCAATCCCTGGCGTAATTAAAACTTGCGATAGTAAAAAATTATTTTTTGAATAATTTACTATAGAAAAGGCAATCCCTGGCGTAATTAAAATTTGCGACAGTTGAAAATTATTTTTTGAATAATTTACTACAGAAAAGCAATCCTTGGGATATTTAAAATTTGCGAGAGTATAAAATTATTTTTTGAATAATTTACTATAGAAAAGGCAATCCCTGGCGTAATTAAAATTTGCGACAGTTGAAAATTATTTTTTGAATAATTTACTATAGAAAAGTCAATCCCTGGCGTAATTAAAACTTGCGATAGTAAAAAATTATTTTTTGAATAATTTACTATAGAAAAGGCAATCCCTGGCGTAATTAAAATTTGCGACAGTTGAAAATTATTTTTTGAATAATTTACTATAGAAAAGCAATCCTTGGGATATTTAAAATTTGCGAGAGTATAAAATTATTTTTTGAATAATTTACTATAGAAAAGGCAATCCCTGGCGCAATTAAAATTTGCGACAGTTGAAAATTATTTTTTGAATAATTTACTATAGAAAAGGCAATCCCTGGGATATTTAAAATTTGCGACAGTAAAAAATTATTTTTTGAATAATTTACTATAGAAAAGGCAATCCCTGGGATATTTAAAATTTGCGACAGTAAAAAATTATTTTTTGAATAATTTACTATAGAAAAGGCAATCCCTGGCGTAATTAAAACCTGCGATAGTAAAAAATTATTTTTTGAAAAATTTACTATAGAAAAGGCAATCCCTGGGATATTTAAAATTTGCGACAGTAAAAAATTATTTTTCGAATAATTTACTATAGAAAAGGCAATCCCTGGCGTAATTAAAATTTGCGACAGTAAAAAATTATTTTTTGAATAATTTACTATAGAAAAGGCAATCCCTGGCGTAATTAAAACTTGCGATAGTAAAAAATTATTTTTTGAATAATTTACTACAGAAAAGGCAATCCCTGGCGTATTTAAAATTTGCGACAGTTGAAAATTATTTTTTGAATAATTTACTACAGAAAAGGCAATCCCTGGGATATTTAAAATTTGCGACATTAAAAAATTATTTTTTGAATAATTTACTATAGAAAAGGCAATCCCTGGGATATTTAAAATTTGCGACAGTAAAAAATTATTTTTTGAATAATTTACTATAGAAAAGGCAAACCCTGGCGTAATTAAAATTTGCGACAGTAGAAAATTATTTTTTGAATAATTTACTATAGAAAAGGCAATCCCTGGCGTAATTAAAATTTGCGACAGTAAAAAATTAATATTTTGAATAATTTACTATAGAAAAGGCAATCCCTGGCGTAATTAAAATTTGCGACAGTAGAAAATTATTTTTTGAATAATTTACTATAGAAAAGGCAATCCCTGGCGTAATTAAAACTTGCGATAGTAAAAAATTATTTTTTGAATAATTTACTACAGAAAAGGCAATCCCTGGCGCAATTAAAATTTGCAACAGTAGAAAATTATTTTTTGAATAATTTACTATAGAAAAGGCAATCCCTGGCGTAATTAAAATTTGCGACAGTAAAAAATTATTTTTTGAATAATTTACTATAGAAAAGGCAATCCCTGGCGTAATTAAAATTTGCGACAGCAGAAAATTATTTTTTGAAAAGTTTACTATAGAAAAGGCAATCCCTGACGCAATTAAAATTTGCGACAGTAGAAAATTATTTTTGAATAATTTACTATAGAAAAGGCAATCCCTGGCGTAATTAAAACTTGCGATAGTAAAAAATTATTTTTTGAATAATTTACTATAGAAAAGGCAATCCCTGGCGTAATTAAAATTTGCGACAGTTGAAAATTATTTTTTGAATAATTTACTATAGAAAAGCAATCCTTGGGATATTTAAAATTTGCGAGAGTATAAAATTATTTTTTGAATAATTTACTATAGAAAAGGCAATCCCTGGCGTAATTAAAATTTGCGACAGTTGAAAATTATTTTTTGAATAATTTACTATAGAAAAGGCAATCCCTGGCGTAATTAAAATTTGCGACAGTAGAAAATAATTTTTTGAAAAATTTACTATAGAAAAGGCAATCCCTGGCGTAATTAAAATTTGCGACAGTAAAAAATTATTTTTTGAATAATTTACTATAGAAAAGGCAATCCCTGGCGTAATTAAAATTTGCGACAGTAAAAAATTATTTTTTGAATAATTTACTATAGAAAAGGCAATCCCTGGCGTAATTAAAATTTGCGACAGTAGAAAATTATTTTTTGAATAATTTACTATAGAAAAGGCAATCCCTTGGATATTTAAAATTTGCGACAGTTGAAAATTATTTTTTGAATAATTTACTATAGAAAAGGCAATCCCTGGCGTATTTAAAATTTGCGACAGTATAAAATTATTTTTTGAATAATTTACTATAGAAAAGGCAATCCCTGGCGTAATTAAAATTTGCGACAGTAAAAAATTATTTTTTGAATAATTTACTATAGAAAAGGCAATCCCTGGCGTAATTAAAATTTGCGACAGTATAAAATTAATATTTTGAAAAATTTACTGTAGAAAAGGCAATCCCTGGAATAATTAAAATTTGCGACATTAGAAAATTATTTTTTGAAAAATTTACTATAGAAAAGGCAATCCCTGGCGCAATTAAAATTTGCGACAGTAAAAAATTATTTTTTGAATAATTTACTATAGAAAAGGCAATCCCTGGCGTAATTAAAATTTGCGAGAGTAAAAAATTATTTTTTGAATAATTTACTATAGAAAAGGCAATCCCTGGCGTAATTACAATTTGCGACAGTAGAAAAGTAATTTGTGAAAAACTTACCTGGCGAAATTGAAATTTGCGAGAGTAAAAAATTATTTTTTGAATAATTTACTATAGAAAAGGCAATCCCTGGCGTAATTAAAATTTGCGACAGTAGAAAATTATTTTTTGAATAATTTACTATAGAAAAGGCAATCCCTGGCGTAATTAAAATTTGCGACAGTAGAAAATTATTTTTTGAATAATTTACTATAGAAAAGGCAATCCCTGGCGCAATTAAAATTTGCGACAGTTGAAAATTATTTTTTGAATAATTTACAATAGAAAAGGCAATCCCTGGGATATTTAAAATTTGCGACAGTAAAAAATTATTTTTTGAATAATTTACTATAGAAAAGGCAATCCCTGGGATATTTAAAATTTGCGACAGTAAAAAATTATTTTTTGAATAATTTACTATAGAAAAGGCAATCCCTGGCGCAATTAAAACCTGCGATAGTAAAAAATTATTTTTTGAAAAATTTACTATAGAAAAGGCAATCCCTGGGATATTTAAAATTTGCGACAGTAAAAAATTATTTTTTGAATAATTTACTATAGAAAAGGCAATCCCTGGCGTAATTAAAATTTGCGACAGTAAAAAATTATTTTTTGAATAATTTACTATAGAAAAGGCAATCCCTGGCGCAATTAAAATTTGCGACAGTTGAAAATTATTTTTTGAATAATTTACTATAGAAAAGGCAATCCCTGGGATATTTAAAATTTGCGACAGTAAAAAATTATTTTTTGAATAATTTACTATAGAAAAGGCAATCCCTGGGATATTTAAAATTTGCGACAGTAAAAAATTATTTTTTGAATAATTTACTGTAGAAAAGGCAATCCCTGGCGCACTTAAAATTTGCGACAGTTGAAAATTATTTTTTGAATAATTTACTATAGAAAAGGCAATCCCTGTTGTAGTTAAAATTTGCGACAGTAGAAAATTATTTTTTGAATAATTTACTATAGAAAAGGCAATCCCTGGCGTAATTAAAATTTGCGACAGTAGAAAATTATTTTTTGAAAAGTTTACTATAGAAAAGGCAATCCCTGGCGCAATTAAAATTTGCGACAGTTGAAAATTATTTTTTGAATAATTTACTATAGAAAAGGCAATCCCTGGCTAATTAAAATTTGTGACAGTAGAAAATTAATTTGTGAAAAATTTACCTGGCGAAATTGAAATTTGCGAGAGTAAAAATTTATTTTTTGAATAATTTACTATAGAAAAGGCAATCCCTGGCGCAATTAAAATTTGCGACAGTAAAAAAATATTTTTTGAATAATTTACTATAGAAAAGGCAATCCCTGGCGTAATTAAAATTTTCGAGAGTAAAAAATTATTTTTTGAATAATTTACTATAGAAAAGGCAATCCCTGGCGTAATTAAAATTTGCGACAGTAGAAAATTAATTTGTGAAAAATTTACCTGGCGAAATTGAAATTTGCGAGAGTAAAAAATTATTTTTTGAATAACTTACTATAGAAAAGGCAACCCCTGGCGTAATTAAAATTTGCGACAGTAGAACATTATTTTTTGAATAATTTACTATAGAAAAGGCAATCCCTGGCGTAATTAAAATTTGCGACAGTAGAAAATTATTTTTTGAAAAGTTTACTATAGAAAAGGCAATCCCTGGCGCAATTAAAATTTGCGACAGTAAAAAATTATTTTTTGAATAATTTACTATAGAAAAGGCAATCCCTGGCGTAATTGAAATTTGCGAGAGTGAAAAATTATTTTTTGAATAATTTACTATAGAAAAGGCAATCCCTGGCGTAATTACAATTTGCGACAGTAGAAAATTATTTTTAGAATAATTTACTATAGAAAAGGCAATCCCTGGCGCCATTAAAATTTGCGACAGTAGAAAATTATTTTTTGAAAAGTTTACTATAGAAAGGCAATCCCTGGCGCAATTAAAATTTGCGACAGTAGAAAATTATTTTTTGAATAATTTACTATAGAAAAGGCAATCCCTGGCGTAATTAAAATTTGCGACAGTAGAAAATTATTTTTTGAAAAGTTTACTATAGAAAAGGCAATCCCTGGTGCAATTAAAATTTGCGACAGTAAAAAATTATTTTTTGAATAATTTTCTATAGAAAAGGCAATCCCTGGGATATTTAAAATTTGCGACAGTAAAAAATTATTTTTTGAATAATTTACTATAGAAAAGGCAATCCCTGGCGTAATTAAAATTTGCGACAGTAGAAAATTATTTTTTGAATAATTTACTATAGAAAAGGCAATCCCTGGCGTAATTAAAATTTGCGACAGTAGAAAATTATTTTTTGAAAAGTTTACTATAGAAAGGCAATCCCTGGCGCAATTAAAATTTGCGACAGTAAAAAATTATTTTTTGAATAATTTACTATAGAAAAGGCAATCCCTGGCGCAATTAAAATTTGCGACAGTAAAAAATTATTTTTTGAATAATTTACTATAGAAAAGGCAATCCCTGGCGCAATTAAAATTTGCGACAGTAAAAAATTTTTTTTTGCAAAATTTACTGTAGATAAGGCAATCCCTGGCGCAATTAAAACTTGCGAGAGTAAAAAATTATTTTTTGAATAATTTACTATAGAAAAGGCAATCCCTGGCGGATTTGAAATTTGCGACAGTAAAAAATTTTTTTTTGCAAAATTTACTGTAGATAAGGCAATCCCTGGCGCAATTAAAACTTGCGAGAGTAAAAAATTATTTTTTGAATAATTTACTATAGAAAAGGCAATCCCAGGCGTAATTAAAATTTGCGACAGTAAAACAATTATTTTTTGAATAATTTACTATAGAAAAGGCAATCCCTGGCGCAGTTAAAATTTGCGACAGTAAAAAATTATTTTTTGAATAATTTACTATAGAAAAGGTAATCCCTGGCGTAATTAAAATTTGCTACAGTAGAAAATTAATTTGTGAAAAAATTACCTGGCGAAATTGAAATTTGCGAGAGTAAAAAATTATTTTTTGAATAATTTACTATAGAAAAGGCAATCCCAGGCGTAATTAAAATTTGCGACAGTAAAAAAATTATTTTTTGAATAATTTACTATAGAAAAGGCAATCCCTGGCGTAATTAAAATTTGCGACAGTAGAAAATTATTTTTTGAATAATTTACTATAGAAAAGGCAATCCCTGGCTTAATTAAAATTTGCGACAGTAGAAAAGTATTTTTTGAATAATTTACTATAGAAAAGCAATCCCTGGCGTAATTAAAATTTGCGACAGTAAAAAATTATTTTTTGAATAATTTACTATAGAAAAGGCAATCCCTGGCGTAATTAAAACTTGCGATAGTAAAAAATTATTTTTTGAAAAATTTACTATAGAAAAGGCAATCCCTGGCGGATTTGAAATTGGCGACAGTAGAAAATTATTTTTTGAATAATTTACTATAGAAAAGACAATCCCTGGCGCAATTAAAATTTGCGCGACAGTAGAAAATTATTTTTTGAATAATTTACTATAGAAAAGGCAATCCCTGGCGTAATTAAAATTTGCGACAGTAGAAAATTATTTTTTGAATAATTTACTATAGAAAAGGCAATCCCTGGGATATTTAAAATTTGCGACAGTAAAAAATTATTTTTTGAATAATTTACTATAGAAAAGGCAATCCCTGGCGTAATTAAAATTTGCGACAGTAGAAAATTATTTTTTGAAAAGTTTACTATAGAAAAGGCAATCCCTGGCGCAATTAAAATTTGCGACAGTAAAAAATTATTTTTTGAATAATTTACTATAGAAAAGGCAATCCCTGGCGTAATTGAAATTTGCGAGAGTGAAAAATTATTTTTTGAATAATTTACTATAGAAAAGGCAATCCCTGGCGTAATTACAATTTGCGACAGTAGAAAATTATTTTTAGAATAATTTACTATAGAAAAGGCAATCCCTGGCGCCATTAAAATTTGCGACAGTAGAAAATTATTTTTTGAAAAGTTTACTATAGAAAGGCAATCCCTGGCGCAATTAAAATTTGCGACAGTAGAAAATTATTTTTTGAATAATTTACTATAGAAAAGGCAATCCCTGGCGTAATTAAAATTTGCGACAGTAGAAAATTATTTTTTGAAAAGTTTACTATAGAAAAGGCAATCCCTGGTGCAATTAAAATTTGCGACAGTAAAAAATTATTTTTTGAATAATTTTCTATAGAAAAGGCAATCCCTGGGATATTTAAAATTTGCGACAGTAAAAAATTATTTTTTGAATAATTTACTATAGAAAAGGCAATCCCTGGCGTAATTAAAATTTGCGATAGTAGAAAATTATTTTTTGAATAATTTACTATAGAAAAGGCAATCCCTGGCGTAATTAAAATTTGCGACAGTAGAAAATTATTTTTTGAAAAGTTTACTATAGAAAGGCAATCCCTGGCGCAATTAAAATTTGCGACAGTAAAAAATTATTTTTTGAATAATTTACTATAGAAAAGGCAATCCCTGGCGCAATTAAAATTTGCGACAGTAAAAAATTATTTTTTGAATAATTTACTATAGAAAAGGCAATCCCTGGCGCAATTAAAATTTGCGACAGTAAAAAATTTTTTTTTGCAAAATTTACTGTAGATAAGGCAATCCCTGGCGCAATTAAAACTTGCGAGAGTAAAAAATTATTTTTTGAATAATTTACTATAGAAAAGGCAATCCCTGGCGGATTTGAAATTTGCGACAGTAAAAAATTTTTTTTTGCAAAATTTACTGTAGATAAGGCAATCCCTGGCGCAATTAAAACTTGGGAGAGTAAAAAATTATTTTTTGAATAATTTACTATAGAAAAGGCAATCCCAGGCGTAATTAAAATTAGCGACAGTAAAAAAATTATTTTTTGAATAATTTACTATAGAAAAGGCAATCCCTGGCGCAGTTAAAATTTGCGACAGTAAAAAATTATTTTTTGAATAATTTACTATAGAAAAGGCAATCCCTGGCGTAATTAAAATTTGCTACAGTAGAAAATTAATTTGTGAAAAAATTACCTGGCGAAATTGAAATTTGCGAGAGTAAAAAATTATTTTTTGAATAATTTACTATAGAAAAGGCAATCCCAGGCGTAATTAAAATTTGCGACAGTAAAAAAATTATTTTTTGAATAATTTACTATAGAAAAGGCAATCCCTGGCGTAATTAAAATTTGCGACAGTAGAAAATTATTTTTTGAATAATTTACTATAGAAAAGGCAATCCCTGGCTTAATTAAAATTTGCGACAGTAGAAAAGTATTTTTTGAATAATTTACTATAGAAAAGCAATCCCTGGCGTAATTAAAATTTGCGACAGTAAAAAATTATTTTTTGAATAATTTACTATAGAAAAGGCAATCCCTGGCGTAATTAAAACTTGCGATAGTAAAAAATTATTTTTTGAAAAATTTACTATAGAAAAGGCAATCCCTGGCGGATTTGAAATTGGCGACAGTAGAAAATTATTTTTTGAATAATTTACTATAGAAAAGACAATCCCTGGCGCAATTAAAATTTGCGCGACAGTAGAAAATTATTTTTTGAATAATTTACTATAGAAAAGGCAATCCCTGGCGTAATTAAAATTTGCGACAGTAGAAAATTATTTTTTGAATAATTTACTATAGAAAAGGCAATCCCTGGGATATTTAAAATTTGCGACAGTAAAAAATTATTTTTTGAATAATTTACTATAGAAAAGGCAATCCCTGGCGTAATTAAAATTTGCGACAGTAGAAAATTATTTTTTGAAAAGTTTACGATAGAAAAGGCAATCCCTGGCGCAATTAAAATTTGCGACAGTAAAAAATTATTTTTTGAATAATTTACTATAGAAAAGGCAATCCCTGGCGTAATTGAAATTTGCGAGAGTGAAAAATTATTTTTTGAATAATTTACTATAGAAAAGGCAATCCCTGGCGTAATTACAATTTGCGACAGTAGAAAATTATTTTTTGAATAATTTACTATAGAAAAGGCAATCCCTGGTGCCATTAAAATTTGCGACAGTAGAAAATTATTTTTTGAAAAGTTTACTATAGAAAGGCAATCCCTGGCGCAATTAAAATTTGCGACAGTAGAAAATTATTTTTTGAAAAATTTACTATAGAAAAGGCAATCCCTGGCGTAATTAAAATTTGCGACAGTTGAAAATTATTTTTTGAATAATTTACTATAGAAAAGGCAATCCCTGGCGTAATTAAAATTTGCGACAGTTGAAAATTATTTTTTGAATAATTTACTATAGAAAAGGCAATCCCTGGGATATTTAAAATTTGCGACAGTAACAAATTATTTTTTGAATAATTTACTATAGAAAAGGCAATCCCTGGGATATTCAAAATTTGCGACAGTAAAAAATTATTTTTTGAATAATTTACTATAGAAAAGGCAATCCCTGGCGTAATTAAAATTTGCGACAGTTGAAAATTATTTTTTGAATAATTTACTATAGAAAAGGCAATCCCTGGCGTAATTAAAATTTGCGACAGTTGAAAATTATTTTTTGAATAATTTACTATAGAAAAGGCAATCCCTGGGATATTTAAAATTTGCGACAGTAAAAAATTATTTTTTGAATAATTTACTATAGAAAAGGCAATCCCTGGCGTAATTAAAATTTGCGACAGTAGAAAATTATTTTTTGAAAAGTTTCCTATAGAAAGGGCAATCCCTGGCGCAATTAAAATTTGCGACAGTAAAAAATTATTTTTTGAATAATTTACTATAGAAAAGGCAATCCCTGGCGTAATTGAAATTTGCGAGAGTGAAAAATTATTTTTTGAATAATTTACTATAGAAAAGGCAATCCCTGGCGTAATTACAATTTGCGACAGTAGAAAATTATTTTTTGAATAATTTACTATAGAAAAGGCAATCCCTGGCGCCATTAAAATTTGCGACAGTAGAAAATTATTTTTTGAAAAGTTTACTATAGAAAGGCAATCCCTGGCGCAATTAAAATTTGCGACAGTAGAAAATTATTTTTTGAATAATTTACTATAGAAAAGGCAATCCCTGGCGTAATTAAAATTTGCGACAGTAGAAAATTATTTTTTGAAAAGTTTACTATAGAAAAGGCAATCCCTGGTGCAAATAAAATTTGCGACAGTAAAAAATTATTTTTTGAATAATTTACTATAGAAAAGGCAATCCCTGGGATATTTAAAATTTGCGACAGTAAAAAATTATTTTTTGAATAATTTACTATAGAAAAGGCAATCCCTGGCGTAATTAAAATTTGCGACAGTAGAAAATTAATTTGTGAAAAATTTACCTGGCGAAATTGAAATTTGCGAGAGTAAAAAATTATTTTTTGAAAAATTTACTATAGAAAAGGCAATCCCTGGCGCAATTAAAATTTTCGACAGTTGAAAATTATTTTTTGAATAATTTACTATAGAAAAGGCAATCCCTGGGATATTTAAAATTTGCGACAGTAAAAAATTATTTTTTGAATAATTTACTATAGAAAAAGCAATCCCTGGCGTAATTAAAATTTGCGTCAGTAAAAAATTCTTTTTTGAATAATTTACTATAGAAGAGGCAATCCCTGGCGCAATTAAAATTTGCAACAGTAGAAAATTATTTTTTGAATAATTTACTATAGAAAAGGCAATCCCTGGGATATTTAAAATTTGCGACAGTAAAAAATTATTTTTTGAATAATTTACTATAGAAAAGGCAATCCCTGGCATAATTAAAATTTGCGACAGTAAAAAATTATTTTTTGAATAATTTACTATAGAAAAGGCAATCCCTGGCGTAATTAAAATTTGCGACAGTTGAAAATTATTTTTTGAATAATTTACTATAGAAAAGGCAATCCCTGGGATATTTAAAATTTGCAAAAGTAAAAAATTATTTTTTGAATAATTTACTAGAGAAAAGGCAATCCCTGGCGTAATTAAAATTTGCGACAGTAGAAAATTATGTTTTGAATAATTTACTATAGAAAAGGCAATCCCTGGCGCAATTAAAATTTGCGACAGTTGAAAATTATTTTTTGAATAATTTACTATAGAAAAGGCAATCCCTGGGATATTTAAAATTTGCGACAGTAAAAAATTATTTTTTGAATAATTTACTATAGAAAAGGCAATCCCTGGCGTAATTAAAATTTGCGACAGTAGAAAATTAATTTGTGAAAAATTTACCTGGCGAAATTGAAATTTGCGAGAGTAAAAAATTATTTTTTGAATAATTTACTATAGAAAAGGCAATCCATGGCGCAATTAAAATTTGCGACAGTTGAAAATTATTTTTTGAATAATTTACTATAGAAAAGGCAATCCCTGGGATATTTAAAATTTGCGACAGTAAAAAATTATTTTTTGAATAATTTACTGCAGAAAAGGCAATCCCTGGCGTAATTAAAATTTGCGACAGTTGAAAATTATTTTTTGAATAATTTACTATAGAAAAGGCAATCCCTGGGATATTTAAAATTTGCGACAGTAAAAAATTATTTTTTTTATAATTTACTATAGAAAAGGCAATCCCTGGCGTAATTAAAATTTGCGACAGTAAAAAATTATTTTTTGAATAATTTACTATAGAAAAGGCAATCCCTGGCGCAATTAAAATTTGCAACAGTAGAAAATTATTTTTTGAATAATTTACTTTAGAATAGGCAATCCCTGGCGCACTTAAAATTTGCGACAGTAGAAAATTATTTTTTGAATAATTTACTATAGAAAAGGCAATCCCTGGCGCAATTAAAATTGCGACAGTTGAAAATTATTTTTTGAATAATTTACTATAGAAAAGGCAATCCCTGGCGTAATTAAAATTTGCGACAGTAGAAAATTAATTTGTGAAAAATTTACCTGGCGAAATTGAAATTTGCGAGAGTAAAAAATTATTTTTTGAATAATTTACTATAGAAAAGGCAATCCCTGGCGCAATTAAAATTTGCGACAGTTGAAAATTATTTTTTGAATAATTTACTATAGAAAAGGCAATCCCTGGCGTAATTAAAATTTGCGACAGTTGAAAATTATTTTTTGAATAATTTACTATAGAAAAGGCAATCCCTGGGATATTTTAAATATGCGACAGTAAAAAATTATTTTTTGAATAATTTACTGCAGAAAAGGCAATCCATGGCGTAATTAAAATTTGCGACAGTTGAAAATTATTTTTTGAATAATTTACTATAGAAAAGGCAATCCCTGGCGTAATTAAAATTGGCGACAGTAGAAAATTATTTTTTGAATAATTTACTATAGAAAAGGCAATCCCTGGGATATTTAAAATTTGCGACAGTAAAAAATTATTTTTTGAATAATTTACTATAGAAAAGGCAATCCCTGGCGTAATTAAAATTTGCGACAGTAGAAAATTATTTTTTGAGTAATTTACTATAGAAAAGGCAATCCCTGGCGTATTTAAAATTTGCGACAGTATCAAATTATTTTTTGAATAATTTACTATAGGAAAGGAAATCCCTGGCGTAATTACAATTTTCGACAGTAGAAAATTATTTTTTGAATAATTTACTATAGAAAAGGCAATCCCTGGCGTAATTAAAATTTGCGACAGTTGAAAATTATTTTTTGAATAATTTACTATAGAAAAGGCAATCCCTGGCGTAATTAAAATTTGCGACAGTAGAAAATTATTTTTTGAATAATTTACTATACAAAAGGCAATACCTGGCGTAATTAAAATTTGCGACAGTAGAAAATTATTTTTTGAATAATTTACTATAGAAAAGGCAATCCCTGGCGTATTTAAAATTTACGACAGTATAAAATTATTTTTTGAATAATTTACTATAGAAAAGGCAATCCCTGGCGCAATTAAAATTTGCGACAGTAGAAAATTATTTTTTGAATAATTTACTATAGAAAAGGCAATCCCTGGCGTATTTAAAATTTGCGACAGTAGAAAATTATTTTTTGAATAATTTACTATAGAAAAGGCAATCCCTGGGATATTTAAAATTTGCGACAGTAAAAAATTATTTTTTGAATAATTTACTATAGAAAAGGCAATCCCTGGCGTAATTAAAATTTGCGACAGTTGAAAATTATTTTTTAAATAATTTACTATAGAAAAGGCAATCCCTGGCGTAATTAAAATTTGCGACATTTGAAAATTATTTTTTGAATAATTTACTATAGAAAAGGCAATCCCTGGCGCAATTAAAATTTGCGACAGTTGAAAATTATTTTTTGAATAATTTACTATAGAAAAGGCAATTCCTGGCGTAATTAAAATTTGCGACAGTTGAAAATTATTTTTTGAATAATTTACTATAGAAAAGGCAATCCCTGGGATATTTTAAATATGCGACAGTAAAACATTATTTTTTGAATAATTTACTGCAGAAAAGGCAATCCATGGCGTAATTAAAATTTGCGACAGTTGAAAATTATTTTTTGAATAATTTACTATAGAAAAGGAAATCCCTGGCGTAATTACAATTTTCGACAGTAGAAAATTATTTTTTGAATAATTTACTATAGAAAAGGCAATCCCTGGCGTAATTAAAATTTGCGACAGTTGAAAATTATTTTTTGAATAATTTACTATAGAAAAGGCAATCCCTGGCGTAATTAAAATTTGCGACAGTAGAAAATTATTTTTTGAATAATTTACTATAGAAAAGGCAATACCTGGCGTAATTAAAATTTGCGACAGTAGAAAATTATTTTTTGAATAATTTACTATAGAAAAGGCAATCCCTGGCGTATTTAAAATTTGCGACAGTATAAAATTATTTTTTGAATAATTTACTATAGAAAAGGCAATCCCTGGCGCAATTAAAATTTGCGACAGTAGAAAATTATTTTTTGAATAATTTACTATAGAAAAGGCAATCCCTGGCGTAATTAAAATTTGCGACAGTAGAAAATTATTTTTTGAATAATTTACTATAGAAAAGGCAATCCCTGGCGTATTTAAAATTTGCGACAGTATAAAATTATTTTTTGAATAATTTACTATAGAAAAGGCAATCCCTGGCGTAATTACAATTTGCGACAGTAGAAAATTATTTTTTGAATAATTTACTATAGAAAAGGCAATCCCTGGCGCAATTAAAATTTGCGACAGTAGAAAATTATTTTTGAATAATTTACTATAGAAAAGGCAATCCCTGGCGTAATTAAAATTTGCGAGAGTAAAAATAATTTTTTGAATAATTTATTATAGAAAAGGCAATCCCTGGCGTAATTACAATTTTCGACAGTAGAAAATTAATTTGTGAAAAATTTACCTGGCGAAATTGAAATTTGCAAGAGAAAAAAATTATTTTTTGAATAATTTACTATAGAAAAGGCAATACCTGGCGTAATTAAAATTTGCGACAGTAGAAAATTATTTTTTGAATAATTTACTATAGAAAAGGCAATCCCTGGCGTAATTAAAATTTGCGACAGTAGAAAATTATTTTTTGAATAATTTACTATAGAAAAGGCAATCCCTGGCGCAATTAAAATTTGCGACAGTAGAAAACTATTTTTGAATAATTTATTATAGAAAAGGCAATCCCTGGCGTAATTAAAATTTGCGACAGTAGAAAATTATTTTTTGAATAATTTACTATAGAAAAGGCAAGCCCTGGGATATTTAAAATTTGCGACAGTAAAAAATTATTGTTTGAATAATTTACTATAGAAAAGGCAATCCCTGGCGTAATTAAAATTTGCGACAGTAGAAAATTATTTTTTGAATAATTTACTATAGAAAAGGCAATCCCTGGCGTATTTAAAATTTGCGACAGTATAAAATTATTTTTTGAATAATTTACTATAGAAAAGGCAATCCCTGGCGTAATTACAATTTTCGACAGTAGAAAATTATTTTTTGAATAATTTACTATAGAAAAGGCAATCCCTGGCGTAATTAAAATTTGCGACAGTTGAAAATTATTTTTTGAATAATTTACTATAGTAAAGGCAATCCCTGGCGTAATTAAAATTTGCGAGAGTAGAAAATTATTTTTTGAATAATTTACTATAGAAAAGGCAATCCCTGGCGTAATTAAAATTTGCGACAGTAGAAAATTATTTTTTGAATAATTTACTATAGAAAAGGCAATCCCTGGCGTATTTAAAATTTGCGGCAGTATAAAATTATTTTTTGAATAATTTACTATAGAAAAGGCAATCCCTGGCGCAATTAAAATTTGCGACAGTAGAAAATTATTTTTGAATAATTTACTATAGAAAAGGCAATCCCTGGCGTAATTAAAATTTGCGACAGTAGAAAATTATTTTTTGAATAATTTACTATAGAAAAGGCAATCCCTGGCGTATTTAAAATTTGCGACAGTATAAAATTATTTTTTGAATAATTTACTATAGAAAAGGCAATCCCTGGCGCAATTACAATTTGCGACAGTAGAAAATTATTTTTTGAATAATTTACTATAGAAAAGGCAATACCTGGCGCAATTAAAATTTTAGACAGTTGAAAATTATTTTTTGAATAATTTACTATAGAAAAGGCAATACCTGGCGTAATTAAAATTTGCGAGAGTAAAAAATTATTTTTTGAATAATTTATTATAGAAAAGGCAATCCCTGGCGTAATTACAATTTGCGACAGTAGAAAATTAATTTGTGAAATATTTACCTGGCGAAATTGAAATTTTCGAGAGTAAAAAATTATTTTTTGAATAATTTACTATAGAAAAGGCAACCCCTGGCGTAATTAAAATTTGCGACAGTAGAAAATTATTTTTTGAATAATTTACTATAGAAAAGGCAATCCCTGGCGTAATTAAAATTTGCGACAGTATAAAATTATTTTTTGAAAAGTTTACTATAGAAAAGGCAATCCCTGGCGCAATTAAAATTTGCGACAGTAGAAAATTATTTTTGAATAATTTATTATAGAAAAGGCAATCCCTGGAGTAATTAAAATTTGCGACAGTAGAAAATTATTTTTTGAATAATTTACTATAGAAAAGGCAATCCCAGGCGTATGTAAAATTTGCGACAGTATAAAATTATTTTTTGAATAATTTACTATAGAAAAGGCAATCCCTGGCGCAATTAAAATTTGCGACAGTAGAAAATTATTTTTTGAATAATTTACTATAGAAAAGGCAATCCCTGGCGCAATTAAAACTTGCGATAGTAAAAAATTATTTTTTGAATAATTTACTATAGAAAAGGCAATCCCTGGCGTAATTAAAATTTGCGACAGTAGAAAATTATTTTTTGAATAATTTACTATAGAAAAGGCAATCCCTGGCGTATTTAAAATTTGCGACAGTATAAAATTATTTTTTGAATAATTTACTATAGAAAAGGCAATCCCTGGCGTAATTACAATTTGCGACAGTAGAAAATTATTTTTTGAATAATTTACTATAGAAAAGGCAATCCTTGGCGTAATTAAAATTTGCGACAGTTGAAAATTATTTTTTGAATAATTTACTATAGAAAAGGCAATCCCTGGCGTAATTAAAATTTGCGACATTAGAAAATTTTTTTTGAATAATTTACTATAGAAAAGGCAATCCCTGGAGTAATTAAAATTTGCGACAGTAGAAAATTATTTTTTGAATAATTTACTATAGAAAAGGCAATCCCTGGCGTATTTAAAATTTGCGACAGTATAAAATTATTTTTTGAATAATTTACTATAGAAAAGGCAATCCCTGGCGCAATTAAAATTTGCGACAGTAGAAAATTATTTTTTGAATAATTTACTATAGAAAAGGCAATCCCTGGCGTAATTAAAATTTGTGACAGTATAAAATTATTTTTTGAATAATTTACTATAGAAAAGGCAATCCCTGGCGCAATTAAAATTTGCGACAGTTGAAAATTATTTTTTGAATAATTTACTATAGAAAAGGCAATCCCTGGGATATTTAAAATTTGCGACAGTAAAAAATTATTTTTTGAATAATTTACTATAGAAAAGGCAATCCCTGGCGTAATTAAAATTTGCGACAGTAGAAAATTAATTTGTGAAAAATTTACCTGGCGAAATTGAAATTTGCGAGAGTAAAAAATTATTTTTTGAATAATTTACTATAGAAAAGGCAATCCCTGGCGCAATTAAAATTTGCGACAGTTGAAAATTATTTTTTGAATAATTTACTATAGAAAAGACAATCCCTGGCGCAATTAAAATTTGCGACAGTATAAAATTATTTTTTGAATAATTTACTATAGAAAAGGCAATCCCTGGCGCAATTAAAATTTGCGACAGTAGAAAATTATTTTTTGAATAATTTACTATAGAAAAGGCAATCCCTGGCGTAATTAAAATTTGTGACAGTATAAAATTATTTTTTGAATAATTTACTATAGAAAAGGCAATCCCTGGCGCAATTAAAATTTGCGACAGTTGAAAATTATTTTTTGAATAATTTACTATAGAAAAGGCAATCCCTGGGATATTTAAAATTTGCGACAGTAAAAAATTATTTTTTGAATAATTTACTATAGAAAAGGCAATCCCTGGCGTAATTACAATTTGCGACAGTAGAAAATTAATTTGTGAAATATTTACCTGGCGAAATTGAAATTTTCGAGAGTAAAAAATTATTTTTTGAATAATTTACTATAGAAAAGGCAACCCCTGGCGTAATTAAAATTTGCGACAGTAGAAAATTATTTTTTGAATAATTTACTATAGAAAAGGCAATCCCTGGCGTAATTAAAATTTGCGACAGTATAAAATTATTTTTTGAAAAGTTTACTATAGAAAAGGCAATCCCTGGCGCAATTAAAATTTGCGACAGTAGAAAATTATTTTTTGAATAATTTATTATAGAAAAGGCAATCCCTGGAGTAATTAAAATTTGCGACAGTAGAAAATTATTTTTGAATAATTTACTATAGAAAAGGCAATCCCAGGCGTATGTAAAATTTGCGACAGTATAAAATTATTTTTTGAATAATTTACTATAGAAAAGGCAATCCCTGGCGCAATTAAAATTTGCGACAGTAGAAAATTATTTTTTGAATAATTTACTATAGAAAAGGCAATCCCTGGCGCAATTAAAACTTGCGATAGTAAAAAATTATTTTTTGAATAATTTACTATAGAAAAGGCAATCCCTGGCGTAATTAAAATTTGCGACAGTAGAAAATTATTTTTTGAATAATTTACTATAGAAAAGGCAATCCCTGGCGTATTTAAAATTTGCGACAGTATAAAATTATTTTTTGAATAATTTACTATAGAAAAGGCAATCCCTGGCGTAATTACAATTTGCGACAGTAGAAAATTATTTTTTGAATAATTTACTATAGAAAAGGCAATCCTTGGCGTAATTAAAATTTGCGACAGTTGAAAATTATTTTTTGAATAATTTACTATAGAAAAGGCAATCCCTGGCGTAATTAAAATTTGCGACATTAGAAAATTTTTTTTTGAATAATTTACTATAGAAAAGGCAATCCCTGGAGTAATTAAAATTTGCGACAGTAGAAAATTATTTTTTGAATAATTTACTATAGAAAAGGCAATCCCTGGCGTATTTAAAATTTGCGACAGTATAAAATTATTTTTTGAATAATTTACTATAGAAAAGGCAATCCCTGGCGCAATTAAAATTTGCGACAGTAGAAAATTATTTTTTGAATAATTTACTATAGAAAAGGCAATCCCTGGCGTAATTAAAATTTGTGACAGTATAAAATTATTTTTTGAATAATTTACTATAGAAAAGGCAATCCCTGGCGCAATTAAAATTTGCGACAGTTGAAAATTATTTTTTGAATAATTTACTATAGAAAAGGCAATCCCTGGGATATTTAAAATTTGCGACAGTAAAAAATTATTTTTTGAATAATTTACTATAGAAAAGGCAATCCCTGGCGTAATTAAAATTTGCGACAGTAGAAAATTAATTTGTGAAAAATTTACCTGGCGAAATTGAAATTTGCGAGAGTAAAAAATTATTTTTTGAATAATTTACTATAGAAAAGGCAATCCCTGGCGCAATTAAAATTTGCGACAGTTGAAAATTATTTTTTGAATAATTTACTATAGAAAAGACAATCCCTGGCGCAATTAAAATTTGCGACAGTAGAAAATTATTTTTTGAATAATTTACTATAGAAAAGGCAATCCCTGGCGTAATTAAAATTTGCGACAGTAGAAAATTATTTTCTGAATAATTTACTATAGAAAAGGCAATCCCTCGCGCAATTAAAATTTGCGACAGTAGAAAATTAATTTGTGAAAAATTTACCTGGCGAAATTGAAATTTGCGAGAGTAAAAAATTATTTTTTGAATAATTTACTATAGAAAAGGCAATCCATGGCGCAATTAAAATTTGCGACAGTTGAAAATTATTTTTTGAATAATTTACTATAGAAAATGCAATCCCTGGCGTAATTAAAATTTGCGACAGTTGAAAATTATTTTTTGAATAATTTACTATAGAAAAGGCAATCCCTGGGATATTTAAAATTTGCGACAGTAAAAAATTATTTTTTGAATAATTTACTGCAGAAAAGGCAATCCCTGGCGTAATTAAAATTTGCGACAGTTGAAAATTATTTTTTGAATAATTTACTATAGAAAAGGCAATCCCTGGGATATTTAAAATTTGCGACAGTAAAAAATTATTTTTTTTATAATTTACTATAGAAAAGGCAATCCCTGGCGTAATTGAAATTTGCGACAGTAAAAAATTATTTTTTGAATAATTTACTATAGAAAAGGCAATCCCTGGCGCAATTAAAATTTGCAACAGTAGAAAATTATTTTTTGAATAATTTACTTTAGAAAAGGCAATCCCTGGCGCACTTAAAATTTGCGACAGTAGAAAATTATTTTTTGAATAATTTACTATAGAAAAGGCAATCCCTGGCGCAATTAAAATTGCGACAGTTGAAAATTATTTTTTGAATAATTTACTATAGAAAAGGCAATCCCTGGCGTAATTAAAATTTGCGACAGTAGAAAATTAATTTGTGAAAAATTTACCTGGCGAAATTGAAATTTGCGAGAGTAAAAAATTATTTTTTGAATAATTTACTATAGAAAAGGCAATCCCTGGCGCAATTAAAATATGCGACAGTTGAAAATTATTTTTTGAATAATTTACTATAGAAAAGGCAATCCCTGGCGTAATTAAAATTTGCGACAGTTGAAAATTATTTTTGAATAATTTACTATAGAAAAGGCAACCCCTGGGATATTTTAAATATGCGACAGTAAAAAATTATTTTTTGAATAATTTACTGCAGAAAAGGCAATCCATGGCGTAATTAAAATTTGCGACAGTTGAAAATTATTTTTTGAATAATTTACTATAGAAAAGGCAATCCCTGGCGTAATTAAAATTGGCGACAGTAGAAAATTATTTTTTGAATAATTTACTATAGAAAAGGCAATCCTGGGATATTTAAAATTTGCGACAGTAAAAAATTATTTTTTGAATAATTTACTATAGAAAAGGCAATCCCTGGCGTAATTAAAATTTGCGACAGTAGAAAATTATTTTTTGAGTAATTTACTATAGAAAAGGCAATCCCTGGCGTATTTAAAATTTGCGTCAGTATCAAATTATTTTTTGAATAATTTACTATAGAAAAGGCAATCCCTGGCGTAATTACAATTTTCGACAGTAGAAAATTATTTTTTGAATAATTTACTATAGAAAAGGCAATCCCTGGCGTAATTAAAATTTGCGACAGTTGAAAATTATTTTTTGAATAATTTACTATAGAAAAGGCAATCCCTGGCGTAATTAAGATTTGCGACAGTAGAAAATTATTTTTTGAATAATTTACTATAGAAAAGGCAATACCTGGCGTAATTAAAATTTGCGACAGTAGAAAATTATTTTTTGAATAAGTTACTATAGAAAAGGCAATCCCTGGCGAATTTAAAATTTGAGACAGTATAAAATTATTTTTTGAATAATTTACTATAGAAAAGGCAATCCCTGGCGCAATTAAAATTTGCGACAGTAGAAAATTATTTTTTGAATAATTTACTATAGAAAAGGCAATCCCTGGCGTAATTAAAATTTGCGACAGTAGAAAATTATTTTTTGAATAATTTACTATAGAAAAGGCAATCCCTGGGATATTTAAAATTTGCGACAGTATAAAATTATTTTTGAATAATTTACTATAGAAAAGGCAATCCCTGGCGTAATTAAAATTTGCGACAGTAGAAAATTATTTTTTGAATAATTTACTATAGAAAAGGCAATCCCTAGCGCAATTAAAATTTGCGACAGTAGAAAACTATTTTTTGAATAATTTATTATAGAAAAGGCAATCCCTGGCGTAATTAAAATTTGCGACAGTAGAAAATTATTTTTTGAATAATTTACTATAGAAAAGGCAATCCCTGGGATATTTAAAATTTGCGACAGTATAAAATTATTTTTTGAATAATTTACTATAGAAAAGGCAATCCCTGGCGTAATTAAAATTTGCGACAGTAGAAAATTATTTTTCGAATAATTTACTATAGAAAAGGCAATCCCTGGCGTATTTAAAATTTGCGACAGTATAAAATTATTTTTTGAATAATTTACTATAGAAAAGGCAATCCCTGGCGTAATTACAATTTTCGACAGTAGAAAATTATTTTTTGAATAATTTACTATAGAAAAGGCAATCCCTGGCGTAATTAAAATTTGCGACAGTTGAAAATAATTTTTTGAATAATTTACTATAGAAAAGGCAATCCCTGGCGTAATTAAAATTTGCGAGAGTAGAAAATTATTTTTTGAATAATTTACTATAGAAAAGGAAATCCCTGGCGTAATTAAAATTTGCGACAGTAGAAAATTATTTTTTGAATAATTTACTATAGAAAAGGCAATCCCTGGCGTATTTAAAATTTGCGACAGTATAAAATTATTTTTTGAATAATTTACTATAGAAAAGGCAATCCCTGGCGCAATTAAAATTTGCGACAGTAGAAAATTATTTTTGAATAATTTACTATAGAAAAGGCAATCCCTGGCGTAATTAAAATTTGCGACAGTAGAAAATTATTTTTTGAATAATTTACTATAGAAAAGGCAATCCCTGGCGTATTTAAAATTTGCGACAGTATAAAATTATTTTTTGAATAATTTACTATAGAAAAGGCAATCCCTGGCGCAATTACAATTTGCGACAGTAGAAAATTATTTTTTGAATAATTTACTATAGAAAAGGCAATCCCTGGCGCAATTAAAATTTGCGACAGTAGAAAATTATTTTTTGA
This sequence comes from Dioctria linearis, assembly GCA_963930735.1. NCBI lineage: Eukaryota > Metazoa > Arthropoda > Insecta > Diptera > Asilidae > Dioctria > Dioctria linearis. The sequence goes on along the minus strand of CAWVNZ010001710.1, from coordinate 2,238 downwards.
ATAATTTACTATAGAAAAGGCAATCCCTGGCGTAATTAAAATTTGCGAGAGTTGAAAATTATTTTTTGAATAATTTACTATAGAAAAGGCAATCCCTGGCGTAATTAAAATTTGCGACAGTAGAAAATTATTTTTTGAATAATTTACTATAGAAAAGGCAATCCCTGGCGTATTTAAAATTTGCGGCAGTATAAAATTATTTTTTGAATAATTTACTATAGAAAAGGCAATCCCTGGCGCAATTAAAATTTGCGACAGTAGAAAATTATTTTTGAATAATTTACTATAGAAAAGGCAATCCCTGGCGTAATTAAAATTTGCGACAGTAGAAAATTATTTTTTGAATAATTTACTATAGAAAAGGCAATCCCTGGCGTATTTAAAATTTGCGGCAGTAGAAAATTATTTTTTGAATAATTTACTATAGAAAAGGCAATCCCTGGCGTAATTAAAATTTGCGACAGTTGAAAATTATTTTTTGAATAATTTACTATAGAAAAGGCAATCCCTGGCGTAATTAAAATTTGCGAGAGTAGAAAATTATTTTTTGAATAATTTACTATAGAAAAGGCAATCCCTGGCGTAATTAAAATTTGCGACAGTAGAAAATTATTTTTTGAATAATTTACTATAGAAAAGGCAATCCCTGGCGTATTTAAAATTTGCGGCAGTATAAAATTATTTTTTGAATAATTTACTATAGAAAAGGCAATCCCTGGCGCAATTAAAATTTGCGACAGTAGAAAATTATTTTTGAATAATTTACTATAGAAAAGGCAATCCCTGGCGTAATTAAAATTTGCGACAGTAGAAAATTATTTTTTGAATAATTTACTATAGAAAAGGCAATCCCTGGCGTATTTAAAATTTGCGACAGTATAAAATTATTTTTTGAATAATTTACTATAGAAAAGGCAATCCCTGGCGCAATTACAATTTGCGACAGTAGAAAATTATTTTTTGAATTATTTACTATAGAAAAGGCATTCCCTGGCGCAATTAAAATTTGCGACAGTTGAAAATTATTTTTTGAATAATTTACTATAGAAAAGGCAATCCCTGGCGTAATTAAAATTTGCGAGAGTAAAAAATTATTTTTTGAATAATTTATTATAGAAAAGGCAATCCCTGGCGTAATTACAATTTGCGACAGTAGAAAATTATTTTTTGAATAATTTACTATAGAAAAGGCAATACCTGGCGTAGTTAAAATTTGCGACAGTAGAAAATTATTTTTTGAATAATTTACTATAGAAAAGGCAATCCCTGGCGTAATTAAAATTTGCGACAGTATAAAATTATTTTTTGAAAAGTTTACTATAGAAAAGGCAATCCCTGGCGCAATTAAAATTTGCGACAGTAGAAAATTATTTTTTGAATAATTTATTATAGAAAAGGCAATCCCTGGCGTAATTAAAATTTGCGACAGTAGAAAATTATTTTTTGAATAATTTACTATAGAAAAGGCAATCCCAGGCGTATGTAAAATTTGCGACAGTATAAAATTATTTTTTGAATAATTTACTATAGAAAAGGCAATCCCTGGCGCAATTAAAATTTGCGACAGTAGAAAATTATTTTTTGAATAATTTACTATAGAAAAGGCAATCCCTGGCGCAATTAAAACTTGCGATAGTAAAAAATTATTTTTTGAATAATTTACTATAGAAAAGGCAATCCCTGGCGTAATTAAAATTTGCGACAGTAGAAAATTATTTTTTGAATAATTTACTATAGAAAAGGCAATCCCTGGCGTATTTAAAATTTGCGACAGTATAAAATTATTTTTTGAATAATTTACTATAGAAAAGGCAATCCCTGGCGTAATTACAATTTGCGACAGTAGAAAATTATTTTTTGAATAATTTACTATAGAAAAGGCAATCCCTGGCGTAATTAAAATTTGCGACAGTTGAAAATTATTTTTTGAATAATTTACTATAGAAAAGGCAATCCCTGGCGTAATTAAAATTTGCGACATTAGAAAATTATTTTTTGAATAATTTACTATAGAAAAGGCAATCCCTGGAGTAATTAAAATTTGCGACAGTAGAAAATTATTTTTTGAATAATTTACTATAGAAAAGGCAATCCCTGGCGTATTTAAAATTTGCGACAGTATAAAATTATTTTTTGAATAATTTACTATAGAAAAGGCAAGCCCTGGCGCAATTAAAATTTGCGACAGTAGAAAATTATTTTTTGAATAATTTACTATAGAAAAGGCAATCCCTGGCG
>CAWVNZ010001709.1:0-44000 GCA_963930735.1 Dioctria linearis | reverse complement strand
CTGTCGCAAATTTTAAGTGCGCCAGGGATTGCCTTTTCTATAGTAAATTATTCAAAAAATAATTTTTTACTGTCGCAAATTGTAATTGCGCCAGGGATTGCCTTTTCTACAGTAAATTTTTCAAAATATTAATTTTTTACTGTCGGAAATTTTAAATACGCCAGGGATTGCCTTTTCTATAGTAAATTATTCAAAAAATAATTTTTTACTATCGCAAGTTATAATTGCGCCAGGGACTGCCTTTTCTACAGTAAATTTTGCAAAAAATAATTTTTAACTGTCGCAAATTTTAATTGCGCCAGGGATTGCCTTTTCTATAGTAAATTATTCAAACAATAATTTTCTACTGTCGCAAATTTTAATTACGCCAGGGATTGCCTTTTCTATAGTAAATTATTCAAAAAATAATTTTCTACTGCCGCAAATTTTAATTACGCCAGGTATTGCCTTTTCTATAGTAAATTATTCAAAAATTAATTTTATACTGTCGCAAATTTTAAATGCGCCAGGGATTGCCTTTTCTATAGTAAATTTTGCAAAAAAATAATTTTTTACTGTCGCAAATTGTAATTGCGCCAGGGATTACCTTTTCTGTAGTAAATTTTGCAAAAAATAATTTTTTACTGTCGCAAATTTTAATTGCGCCAGGGATTGCCTTTTCTACAGTAAATTTTTCAAAAATTAATTTTATACTGTCGCAAATTTTAAATACGCCAGGGATTGCCTTTGCTATAGTAAATTTTTCAAAAAATAATTTTTTACTGTCGCAAATTTTAAATACGCCAGGATTGCCTTTTCTATAGTAAATTTTTCAAAAAATAATTTTTTACTGTCGCAAATTTTAATTGCGCCAGGGATTGCCTTTTCTACAGTAAATTTTTCAAAAACTAATTTTTTACTGTCGCAAATTTTAATTACGCCAGGGGTTGCCTTTTCTATAGTAAATTTTGCAAAAAATAATTTTCTACTGTCGCAAATTTTAAATATCCCAGGGATTGCCTTTTCTATAGTAATTTTCTCACAAATTAATTTTTTACTGTCGCAAATTTTAAGTGCGCCAGGGATTGCCTTTTCTATAGTAAATTATTCAAAAAATAATTTTCTACTGTCGCAAATTTTAATTACGCCAGGAATTGCCGTTTCTATAGTAAATTATTCAAAAAATAATTTTTTACTGTCGCAAATTTTAAGTGCGCCAGGGATTGCCTTTTCTATAGTAAATTATTCAAAAAATAATTTTCTACTTTCGCAAATTTTAATTACGCCAGGGATTGCCTTTTCTACAGTAAATTTTTCAAAAATTAATTTTATACTGTCGCAAATTTTAAATACGCCAGGGATTGCCTTTTCTGTAGTAAATTTTGCAAAAAATAATTTTTTACTGTCGCAAATTTTAATTGCGCCAGGGATTGCCTTTTCTACAGTAAATTTTTCAAAAATTAATTTTATACTGTCGCAAATTTTAAATACGCCAGGGATTGCCTTTGCTATAGTAAATTTTTCAAAAAATAATTTTTTACTGTCGCAAATTTTAAATACGCCAGGGATTGCCTTTTCTATAGTAAATTTTTCAAAAAATAATTTTTTACTGTCGCAAATTTTAATTGCGCCAGGGATTGCCTTTTCTACAGTAAATTTTTCAAAAACTAATTTTTTACTGTCGCAAATTTTAATTACGCCAGGGGTTGCCTTTTCTATAGTAAATTTTGCAAAAAATAATTTTCTACTGTCGCAAATTTTAAATATCCCAGGGATTGCCTTTTCTATAGTAATTTTCTCACAAATTAATTTTTTACTGTCGCAAATTTTAAGTGCGCCAGGGATTGCCTTTTCTATAGTAAATTATTCAAAAAAATAATTTTCTACTGTCGCAAATTTTAATTACGCCAGGAATTGCCGTTTCTATAGTAAATTATTCAAAAAATAATTTTTTACTGTCGCAAATTTTAAGTGCGCCAGGGATTGCCTTTTCTATAGTAAATTATTCAAAAAATAATTTTCTACTTTCGCAAATTTTAATTACGCCAGGGATTGCCTTTTCTACAGTAAATTTTTCAAAAATTAATTTTATACTGTCGCAAATTTTAAATACGCCAGGGATTGCCTTTTCTATAGTAAATTATTCAAAAAAAAATTTTTTACTATCGCAAGTTTTAATTGCGCCAGGGATTGCCTTTTCTACAGTAAATTTTGCAAAAAATAATTTTTTACTGTCGCAAATTTTAACTGCGCCAAGGATTGCCTTTTCTATAGTAAATTATTCAAAAAATAATTTTCTACTGTCGCAAATTTTAATTACGCCAGGGATTGCCTTTTCTATAGTAAATTATTCAAAAAATAATTTTCTACTGTCGCAAATTTTAATTACGCCAGGGATTGCCTTTTCTATAGTAAATTATTCAAAAATTCATTTTATACTGTCGCAAATTTTAAATACGCCAGGGATTGCCTTTTCTATAGTAAATTTTGCAAAAAAATAATTTTTTACTGTCGCAAATTGTAATTGCGCCAGGGATTACCTTTTCTATAGTAAATTTTGCAAAAAATAATTTTTTACTGTCGCAAATTTTAATTGCGCCAGGGATTGCCTTTTCTACAGTAAATTTTTCAAAAACTAATTTTTTACTGTCGCAATTTTAATTACGCCAGGGATTGCCTTTTCTATAGTAAATTATTCAAAAAATAATTTTATACTGTCGCAAATTTTAATTACGCCAGGGATTACCTTTTCTATAGTAAATTATTCAAAAAATAATTTTATATTGTCGCAAATTTTAAGTGCGCCAGGGATTGCCTTTTCTATAGTAAATTATCCAAAAAATAATTTTCTACTGTCGCAAATTTTAATTACGCCAGGTATTGCCTCTTCTATAGTAAATTATTCAAAAAATAATTTTTTACTGTCGCAAATTTTAAGTGCGCCAGGGATTGCCTTTTCTATAGTAAATTATTCAAAAAATAATATTTTACTCTCGCATATTTCAATTTCGCCAGGTAAATTTTTTACAAATTAATTTTTTACTGTCGCAAATTTTAAATACGCCAGGGATTGCCTTTTCAATAGTAAATTATTCAAAAAATAATTTTCTACTGTCGCAAATTTTAATTACGCCAGGGATTGCCTTTTCTATAGTAAATTATTCAAAAAATAATTTTATACTGTCGCAAATTTTAATTACGCCAGGGATTGCCTTTTCTATAGTAAATTTTTCAAAAAATAATTTTTTTACTGTCGCAAATTTTAATTGCGCCAGGGATTGCCTTTTCTACAGTAAATTTTTCAAAAACTAATTTTTTACTGTCGCAAATTTTAATTACGCCAGGGGTTGCCTTTTCTATAGTAAATTTTGCAAAAAATAATTTTCTACTGTCGCAAATTTTAAATATCCCAGGGATTGCCTTTTCTATAGTAATTTTCTCACAAATTAATTTTTTACTGTCGCAAATTTTAAGTGCGCCAGGGATTGCCTTTTCTATAGTAAATTATTCAAAAAATAATTTTCTACTGTCGGAAATTTTAAATACGCCAGGGATTGCCTTTTCTATAGTAAATTATTAAAAAAAAATTTTTTACTATCGCAAGTTTTAATTGCGCCAGGGATTGCCTTTTCTACAGTAATTTTGCAAAAAATAATTTTTTACTGTCGCAAATTTTAATTGCGCCAGGGATTGCCTTTTCTATAGTAAATTATTCAAAAAATAATTTTCTACTGTCGCAAATTTTAATTACGCCAGGGATTGCCTTTTCTATAGTAAATTATTCAAAAAATAATTTTCTACTGTCGCAAATTTTAATTACGCCAGGGATTGCCTTTTCTATAGTAAATTATTCAAAAATTCATTTTATACTGTCGCAAATTTTAAATACGCCAGGGATTGCCTTTTCTATAGTAAATTTTGCAAAAAAATAATTTTTTACTGTCGCAAATTGTAATTGCGCCAGGGATTACCTTTTCTATAGTAAATTTTGCAAAAAATAATTTTTTACTCTCGCAAATTTTAATTGCGCCAGGGATGGCCTTTTCTACAGTAAATTTTCAAAACTAATTTTTTACTGTCGCAAATTTTAATTACGCCAGGGATTGCCTTTTCTATAGTAAATTATTCAAAAAATAATTTTATACTGTCGCAAATTTTAATTACGCCAGGGATTGCCTTTTCTATAGTAAATTATTCAAAAAATAATTTTATATTGTCGCAAATTTTAAGTGCGCCAGGGATTGCCTTTACTATAGTAAATTATCCAAAAAATAATTTTCTACTGTCGCAAATTTTAATTACGCCAGGGACTGCCTCTTCTATAGTAAATTATTCAAAAAATAATTTTTTACTGTCGCAAATTTTAAGTGCGCCAGGGATTGCCTTTTCTATAGTAAATTATTCAAAAAATAATATTTTACTCTCGCAAATTTCAATTTCGCCAGGTAAATTTTTCACAAATTAATTTTTTACTGTCGCAAATTTTAAATACGCCAGGGATTGCCTTTTCTATAGTAAATTATTCAAAAAATAATTTTCTACTGTCGCAAATTTTAATTACGCCAGGGATTGCCTTTTCTATAGTAAATTATTCAAAAAATAATTTTATACTGTCGCAAATTTTAATTACGCCAGGGATTCCCTTTTCTATAGTAAATTATTCAAAAAATAATTTTATACTGTCGCAAATTTTAAGTGCGCCAGGGATTGCCTTTTCTATAGTAAATTATTCAAAAAATTATTTTTTATTGTCGCAAATTGTAATTGCGCCAGGGATTGCCTTTTCTACAGTAAATTTTTCAAAATATTAATTTTTTACTGTCGGAAATTTTAAATACGCCAGGGATTGCCTTTTCTATAGTAAATTATTCAAAAAATAATTTTTTACTATCGCAAGTTTTAATTGCGCCAGGGATTGCCTTTTCTACAGTAAATTTTGCAAAAAATAATTTTTTACTGTCGCAAATTTTAATTGCGCCAGGGATTGCCTTTTCTATAGTAAATTATTCAAAAAATAATTTTCTACTGTCGCAAATTTTAACTACGCCAGGGATTGCCTTTTCTATAGTAAATTATTCAAAAAATAATTTTCTACTGTCGCAAATTTTAATTACGCCAGGGATTGCCTTTTCTATAGTAAATTATTCAAAAATTAATTTTATACTGTCGCAAATTTTAAATACGCCAGGGATTGCCTTTTCTATAGTAAATTTTGCAAAAAAATAATTTTTTACTGTCGCAAATTGTAATTGCGCCAGGGATTACCTTTTCTGTAGTAAATTTTGCAAAAAATAATTTTTTACTGTCGCAAATTTTAATTGCGCCAGGGATTGCCTTTTCTACAGTAAATTTTTCAAAAATTAATTTTATACTGTCGCAAATTTTAAATACGCCAGGGATTGCCTTTGCTATAGTAAATTTTTCGAAAAATAATTTTTTACTGTCGCAAATTTTAAATACGCCAGGGATTGCCTTTTCTATAGTAAATTTTTCAAAAAATAATTTTTTACTGTCGCAAATTTTAATTGCGCCAGGGATTGCCTTTTCTACAGAAAATTTTTCAAAAACTAATTTTTTACTGTCGCAAATTTTAATTACGCCAGGGGTTGCCTTTTCTATAGTAAATTTTGCAAAAAATAATTTTCTACTGTCGCAAATTTTAAATATCCCAGGGATTGCCTTTTCTATAGTAATTTTCTCACAAATTAATTTTTTACTGTCGCAAATTTTAAGTGCGCCAGGGATTGCCTTTTCTATAGTAAATTATTCAAAAAATAATTTTCTACTGTCGCAAATTTTAAATACGCCAGGGATTGCCTTTGCTATAGTAAATTTTTCAAAAAATAATTTTTTACTGTCGCAAATTTTAATTACGCCAGGGATTGCCTTTTCTATAGTAAATTATTCAAAAAATAATTTTTTACTGTCGCAAATTTTAAGTGCGCCAGGGATTGCCTTTTCTATAGTAAATTATTCAAAAAATAATTTTCTACTTTCGCAAATTTTAATTACGCCAGGGATTGCCTTTTCTACAGTAAATTTTTCAAAAATTAATTTTATACTGTCGCAAATTTTAAATACGCCGGGGATTGCCTTTTCTATAGTAAATTATTCAAAAAAAATTTTTTTACTATCGCAAGTTTTAATTGCGCCAGGGATTGCCTTTTCTACAGTAAATTTTGCAAAAAATAATTTTTTACTGTCGCAAATTTTAATTGCGCCAGGGATTGCCTTTTCTATAGTAAATTATTCAAAAAATAATTTTCTACTGTCGCAAATTTTAATTACGCCAGGGATTGCCTTTTCTATAGTAAATTATTCAAAAATAATTTTCTACTGTCGCAAATTTTAATTACGCCAGGGATTGCCTTTTCTATAGTAAATTATTCAAAAATTCATTTTATACTGTCGCAAATTTTAAATACGCCAGGGATTGCCTTTTCTATAGTAAATTTTGCAAAAAAATAATTTTTTACTGTCGCAAATTGTAATTGCGCCAGGGATTACCTTTTCTATAGTAAATTTTGCAAAAAATAATTTTATATTGTCGCAAATTTTAAGTGCGCCAGGGATTGCCTTTTCTATAGTAAATTATTCAAAAAATAATTTTCTACTTTCGCAAATTTTAATTACGCCAGGGATTGCCTTTTCTACAGTAAATTTTTCAAAAATTAATTTTATACTGTCGCAAATTTTAAATACGCCGGGGGATTGCCTTTTCTATAGTAAATTATTCAAAAAAAATTTTTTTACTATCGCAAGTTTTAATTGCGCCAGGGATTGCCTTTTCTACAGTAAATTTTGCAAAAAATAATTTTTTACTGTCGCAAATTTTAATTGCGCCAGGGATTGCCTTTTCTATAGTAAATTATTCAAAAAATAATTTTCTACTGTCGCAAATTTTAATTACGCCAGGGATTGCCTTTTCTATAGTAAATTATTCAAAAAAATAATTTTCTACTGTCGCAAATTTTAATTACGCCAGGGATTGCCTTTTCTATAGTAAATTATTCAAAAAATAATTTTCTACTGTCGCAAATTTTAATTACGCCAGGGATTGCCTTTTCTATAGTAAATTATTCAAAAATTCATTTTATACTGTCGCAAATTTTAAATACGCCAGGGATTGCCTTTTCTATAGTAAATTTTGCAAAAAAATAATTTTTTACTGTCGCAAATTGTAATTGCGCCAGGGATTACCTTTTCTATAGTAAATTTTGCAAAAATAATTTTTTACTCTCGCAAATTTTAATTGCGCCAGGGATTGCCTTTTCTACAGTAAATTTTTCAAAAACTAATTTTTTACTGTCGCAAATTTTAATTACGCCAGGGATTGCCTTTTCTATAGTAAATTATTCAAAAAATAATTTTATACTGTCGCAAATTTTAATTACGCCAGGGATTGCCTTTTCTATAGTAAATTATTCAAAAAATAATTTTATATTGTCGCAAATTTTAAGTGCGCCAGGGATTGCCTTTACTATAGTAAATTATCCAAAAAATAATTTTCTACTGTCGCAAATTTTAATTACGCCAGGGACTGCCTCTTCTATAGTAAATTATTCAAAAAATAATTTTTTACTGTCGCAAATTTTAAGTGCGCCAGGGATTGCCTTTTCTATAGTAAATTATTCAAAAAATAATTTTTTACTGTCGCAAATTTCAATTTCGCCAGGTAAATTTTTCACAAATTAATTTTTTACTGTCGCAAATTTTAAATACGCCAGGGATTGCCTTTTCTATAGTAAATTATTCAAAAAATAATTTTCTACTGTCGCAAATTTTAATTACGCCAGGGATTGCCTTTTCTATAGTAAATTATTCAAAAAATAATTTTATACTGTCGCAAATTTTAATTACGCCAGGGATTCCCTTTTCTATAGTAAATTATTCAAAAAATAATTTTATACTGTCGCAAATTTTAAGTGCGCCAGGGATTGCCTTTTCTATAGTAAATTATTCAAAAATTATTTTTTATTGTCGCAAATTGTAATTGCGCCAGGGATTGCCTTTTCTACAGTAAATTTTTCAAAATATTAATTTTTTACTGTCGGAAATTTTAAATACGCCAGGGATTGCCTTTTCTATAGTAAATTATTCAAAAATAATTTTTTACTATCGCAAGTTTTAATTGCGCCAGGGATTGCCTTTTCTACAGTAAATTTTGCAAAAAATAATTTTTTACTGTCGCAAATTTTAATTGCGCCAGGGATTGCCTTTTCTATAGTAAATTATTCAAAAAATAATTTTCTACTGTCGCAAATTTTAACTACGCCAGGGATTGCCTTTTCTATAGTAAATTATTCAAAAAATAATTTTCTACTGTCGCAATTTTAATTACGCCAGGGATTGCCTTTTCTATAGTAAATTATTCAAAAATTAATTTTATACTGTCGCAAATTTTAAATACGCCAGGGATTGCCTTTTCTATAGTAAATTTTGCAAAAAAATAATTTTTTACTGTCGCAAATTGTAATTGCGCCAGGGATTACCTTTTCTGTAGTAAATTTTGCAAAAAATAATTTTTTACTGTCGCAAATTTTAATTGCGCCAGGGATTGCCTTTTCTACAGTAAATTTTTCAAAAATTAATTTTATACTGTCGCAAATTTTAAATACGCCAGGGATTGCCTTTGCTATAGTAAATTTTTCGAAAAATAATTTTTTACTGTCGCAAATTTTAAATACGCCAGGGATTGCCTTTTCTATAGTAAATTTTTCAAAAAATAATTTTTTACTGTCGCAAATTTTAATTGCGCCAGGGATTGCCTTTTCTACAGAAAATTTTTCAAAAACTAATTTTTTACTGTCGCAAATTTTAATTACGCCAGGGGTTGCCTTTTCTATAGTAAATTTTGCAAAAAATAATTTTCTACTGTCGCAAATTTTAAATATCCAGGGATTGCCTTTTCTATAGTAATTTTCTCACAAATTAATTTTTTACTGTCGCAAATTTTAAGTGCGCCAGGGATTGCCTTTTCTATAGTAAATTATTCAAAAAATAATTTTCTACTGTCGCAAATTTTAAATACGCCAGGGATTGCCTTTGCTATAGTAAATTTTTCAAAAAATAATTTTTTACTGTCGCAAATTTTAATTACGCCAAGGATTGCCTTTTCTATAGTAAATTATTCAAAAAATAATTTTTTACTGTCGCAAATTTTAAGTGCGCCAGGGATTGCCTTTTCTATAGTAAATTATTCAAAAAATAATTTTCTACTTTCGCAAATTTTAATTACGCCAGGGATTGCCTTTTCTACAGTAAATTTTTCAAAAATTAATTTTATACTGTCGCAAATTTTAAATACGCCGGGGATTGCCTTTTCTATAGTAAATTATTCAAAAAAAATTTTTTTACTATCGCAAGTTTTAATTGCGCCAGGGATTGCCTTTTCTACAGTAAATTTTGCAAAAAATAATTTTTTACTGTCGCAAATTTTAATTGCGCCAGGGATTGCCTTTTCTATAGTAAATTATTCAAAAAATAATTTTCTACTGTCGCAAATTTTAATTACGCCAGGGATTGCCTTTTCTATAGTAAATTATTCAAAAAATAATTTTCTACTGTCGCAAATTTTAATTACGCCAGGGATTGCCTTTTCTATAGTAAATTATTCAAAAATTCATTTTATACTGTCGCAAATTTTAAATACGCCAGGGATTGCCTTTTCTATAGTAAATTTTGCAAAAAAATAATTTTTTACTGTCGCAAATTGTAATTGCGCCAGGGATTACCTTTTCTATAGTAAATTTTGCAAAAAATAATTTTATATTGTCGCAAATTTTAAGTGCGCCAGGGATTGCCTTTTCTATAGTAAATTATTCAAAAAATAATTTTCTACTTTCGCAAATTTTAATTACGCCAGGGATTGCCTTTTCTACAGTAAATTTTTCAAAAATTAATTTTATACTGTCGCAAATTTTAAATACGCCGGGGATTGCCTTTTCTATAGTAAATTATTCAAAAAAAAATTTTTTACTATCGCAAGTTTTAATTGCGCCAGGGATTGCCTTTTCTACAGTAAATTTTGCAAAAAATAATTTTTTACTGTCGCAAATTTTAATTGCGCCAGGGATTGCCTTTTCTATAGTAAATTATTCAAAAAATAATTTTCTACTGTCGCAAATTTTAATTACGCCAGGGATTGCCTTTTCTATAGTAAATTATTCAAAAAATAATTTTCTACTGTCGCAAATTTTAATTACGCCAGGGATTGCCTTTTCTATAGTAAATTATTCAAAAATTCATTTTATACTGTCGCAAATTTTAAATACGCCAGGGATTGCCTTTTCTATAGTAAATTTTGCAAAAAAATAATTTTTTACTGTCGCAAATTGTAATTGCGCCAGGGATTACCTTTTCTATAGTAAATTTTGCAAAAAATAATTTTTTACTGTCGCAAATTTTAATTGCGCCAGGGATTGCCTTTTCTACAGTAAATTTTTCAAAAACTAATTTTTTACTGTCGCAAATTTTAATTACGCCAGGGATTGCCTTTTCTATAGTAAATTATTCAAAAAATAATTTTCTACTGTCGCAAATTTTAAATATGCCAGGGATTGCCTTTTCTATAGTAATTTTCTCACAAATTAATTTTTTACTGTCGCAAATTTTAAGTGCGCCAGGGATTGCCTTTTCTATAGTAAATTATCCAAAAAATAATTTTCTACTGTCGCAAATTTTAATTACGCCAAGGATTGCCTTTTCTATAGTAAATTATTCAAAAAATAATTTTATACTGTCGCAAATTTTAATTACGCCAGGATTGCCTTTTCTACAGTAAATTTTTCAAAAACTAATTTTTTACTGTCGCAAATTTTAATTGCGCCAGGGATTGCCTTTTCTACAGTAAATTTTTCAAAAACTAGTTTTTTACTGTCGCAAATTTTAATTACGCCAGGGGTTGCCTTTTCTATAGTAAATTTTGCAAAAATAATTTTCTACTGTCGCAAATTTTAAATATCCCAGGGATTGCCTTTTCTATAGTAATTTTCTCACAATTAATTTTTTACTGTCGCAAATTTTAAGTGCGCCAGGGATTGCCTTTTCTATAGAAAATTATTCAAAAAATAATTTTCTACTGTCGGAAATTTTAAATACGCCAGGGATTGCCTCTTCTATAGTAAATTATTCAAAAATAATTTTTTACTGTCGCAAATTTTAATTACGCCAGGGATTGCCTTTTATATAGTAAATTATTCAAAAAATAATTTGATATTGACGCAAATTTTAAGTGCGCCAGGGATTGCCTTTTCTATAGTAAATTATCCAAAAAATAATTTTCTACTGTCGCAAATTTTAATTACGCCAGGGATTGCCTCTTCTATAGTAAATTATTCAAAAAATAATTTTTTACTGTCGCAAATTTTAAGTGCGCCAGGGATTGCCTTTTCTATAGTAAATTATTCAAAAAATAATATTTTACTCTCGCAAATTTCAATTTCGCCAGGTAAATTTTTCACAAATTAATTTTTTACTGTCGCAAATTTTAAATACGTCAGGGATTGCCTTTTCTATAGTAAATTATTCAAAAAATAATTTTCTACTGTCGCAAATTTTAATTACGCCAGGGATTGCCTTTTCTATAGTAAATTATTCAAAAAATAATTTTATACTGTCGCAAATTTTAATTACGCCAGGGATTGCCTTTTCTATAGTAAATTATTCAAAAAATAATTTTATACTGTCGCAAATTTTAAGTGCGCCAGGGATTGCCTTTTCTATAGTAAATTATTCAAAAAATAATTTTTTACTGTCGCAAATTGTAATTGCGCCAGGGATTGCCTTTTCTACAGTAAATTTTTCAAAATATTAATTTTTTACTGTCGGAAATTTTAAATACGCCAGGGATTGCCTTTTCTATAGTAAATTATTCAAAAAATAATTTTTTACTATCGCAAGTTATAATTGCGCCAGGGACTGCCTTTTCTACAGTAAATTTTGCAAAAAATAATTTTTAACTGTCGCAAATTTTAATTGCGCCAGGGATTGCCTTTTCTATAGTAAATTATTCAAACAATAATTTTCTACTGTCGCAAATTTTAATTACGCCAGGGATTGCCTTTTCTATAGTAAATTATTCAAAAAATAATTTTCTACTGCCGCAAATTTTAATTACGCCAGGTATTTGCCTTTTCTATAGTAAATTATTCAAAAATTAATTTTATACTGTCGCAAATTTTAAATACGCCAGGGATTGCCTTTTCTATAGTAAATTTTGCAAAAAAATAATTTTTTTACTGTCGCAAATTGTAATTGCGCCAGGGATTACCTTTTCTGTAGTAATTTTGCAAAAAATAATTTTTTACTGTCGCAAATTTTAATTGCGCCAGGGATTGCCTTTTCTACAGTAAATTTTTCAAAAATTAATTTTATACTGTCGCAAATTTTAAATACGCCAGGGATTGCCTTTGCTATAGTAAATTTTTCAAAAAATAATTTTTTACTGTCGCAAATTTTAAATACGCCAGGGATTGCCTTTTCTATAGTAAATTTTTCAAAAAATTACTGTCGCAAATTTTAATTGCGCCAGGGATTGCCTTTTCTACAGTAAATTTTTCAAAAACTAATTTTTTACTGTCGCAAATTTTAATTACGCCAGGGGTTGCCTTTTCTATAGTAAATTTTGCAAAAAATAATTTTCTACTGTCGCAAATTTTAAATATCCCAGGGGATTGCCTTTTCTATAGTAATTTTCTCACAAATTAATTTTTATACTGTCGCAAATTTTTAAGTGCGCCAGGGATTTGCCTTTTTCTATAGTAAATTATTCAAAAATAATTTTCTACTGTCGCAAATTTTAATTACGCCAGGAATTTGCCTTTTCTATAGTAAATTATTCAAAAAATAATTTTTTACTGTCGCAAATTTAAAGTGCGCCAGGGATTGCCTTTTCTATAGTAAATTATTCAAAAAATAATTTTCTACTGTCGCAAATTGTAATTGCGCCAGGGATTACCTTTTCTGTAGTAAATTTTTGCAAAAAATAATTTTTTACTGTCGCAAATTTTAATTGCGCCAGGGATTGCCTTTTCTACAGTAAATTTTTCAAAAATTAATTTTATACTGTCGCAAATTTTAAATACGCCAGGGATTGCCTTTGCTATAGTAAATTTTTCAAAAAATAATTTTTTACTGTCGCAAATTTTAAATACGCCAGGGATTGCCTTTTTCTATAGTAAATTTTTCAAAAAATAATTTTTTTACTGTCGCAAATTTTAATTGCGCCAGGGATTGCCTTTTCTACAGTAAATTTTTCAAAAACTAATTTTTTACTGTCGCAAATTTTAATTACGCCAGGGGTTGCCTTTTCTATAGTAAATTTTGCAAAAAATAATTTTCTACTGTCGCAAATTTTAAATATCCCAGGGATTGCCTTTTCTATAGTAATTTTCTCACAAATTAATTTTTTACTGTCGCAAATTTTAAGTGCGCCAGGGATTGCCTTTTCTATAGTAAATTATTCAAAAAATAATTTTCTACTGTCGCAAATTTTAATTACGCCAGGAATTGCCTTTTCTATAGTAAATTATTCAAAAAATAATTTTTTACTGTCGCAAATTTTAAGTGCGCCAGGGATTGCCTTTTCTATAGTAAATTATTCAAAAAATAATTTTCTACTTTCGCAAATTTTAATTACGCCAGGGATTGCCTTTTCTACAGTAAATTTTTCAAAAATTAATTTTATACTGTCGCAAATTTTAAATACGCCAGGGATTGCCTTTTCTATAGTAAATTATTCAAAAAAAAATTTTTTACTATCGCAAGTTTTAATTGCGCCAGGGATTGCCTTTTCTACAGTAAATTTTGCAAAAAATAATTTTTTACTGTCGCAAATTTTAACTGCGCCAAGGATTGCCTTTTCTATAGTAAATTATTCAAAAAATAATTTTCTACTGTCGCAAATTTTAATTACGCCAGGGATTGCCTTTTCTATAGTAAATTATTCAAAAAATAATTTTCTACTGTCGCAAATTTTAATTACGCCAGGGATTGCCTTTTCTATAGTAAATTATTCAAAAATTCATTTTATACTGTCGCAAATTTTAAATACGCCAGGGATTGCCTTTTCTATAGTAAATTTTGCAAAAAAATAATTTTTTACTGTCGCAAATTGTAATTGCGCCAGGGATTACCTTTTCTATAGTAAATTTTGCAAAAAATAATTTTTTACTGTCGCAAATTTTAATTGCGCCAGGGATTGCCTTTTCTACAGTAAATTTTTCAAAAACTAATTTTTTACTGTCGCAAATTTTAATTACGCCAGGGATTGCCTTTTCTATAGTAAATTATTCAAAAAATAATTTTTTACTGTCGCAAATTTTAAGTGCGCCAGGGATTGCCTTTTCTATAGTAAATTATTCAAAAAATAATTTTCTACTTTCGCAAATTTTAATTACGCCAGGGATTGCCTTTTCTACAGTAAATTTTTCAAAAATTAATTTTATACTGTCGCAAATTTTAAATACGCCAGGGATTGCCTTTTCTATAGTAAATTATTCAAAAAATAATTTTTTACTGTCGCAAATTTTAAGTGCGCCAGGGATTGCCTTTTCTATAGTAAATTATTCAAAAATTAATTTTATACTGTCGCAAATTTTAAATACGCCAGGGATTGCCTTTTCTATAGTAAATTTTGCAAAAAAATAATTTTTTACTGTCGCAAATTGTAATTGCGCCAGGGATTACCTTTTCTGTAGTAAATTTTGCAAAAAATAATTTTTTACTGTCGCAAATTTTAATTGCGCCAGGGATTGCCTTTTCTACAGTAAATTTTTCAAAAATTAATTTTATACTGTCGCAAATTTTAAATACGCCAGGGATTGCCTTTGCTATAGTAAATTTTTCAAAAAATAATTTTTTACTGTCGCAAATTTTAAATACGCCAGGGATTGCCTTTTCTATAGTAAATTTTTCAAAAAATAATTTTTTACTGTCGCAAATTTTAATTGCGCCAGGGATTGCCTTTTCTACAGTAAATTTTTCAAAAACTAATTTTTTACTGTCGCAAATTTTAATTACGCCAGGGGTTGCCTTTTCTATAGTAAATTTTGCAAAAAATAATTTTCTACTGTCGCAAATTTTAAATATCCCAGGGATTGCCTTTTCTATAGTAATTTTCTCACAAATTAATTTTTTACTGTCGCAAATTTTAAGTGCGCCAGGGATTGCCTTTTCTATAGTAAATTATTCAAAAAATAATTTTCTACTGTCGCAAATTTTAATTACGCCAGGGATTGCCTTTTCTATAGTAAATTATTCAAAAAATAATTTTTTACTGTCGCAAATTTTAAGTGCGCCAGGGATTGCCTTTTCTATACTAAATTATTCAAAAAATAATTTTCTACTTTCGCAAATTTTAATTACGCCAGGGATTGCCTTTTCTACAGTAAATTTTTCAAAAATTAATTTTATACTGTCGCAAATTTTAAATACGCCGGGGATTGCCTTTTCTATAGTAAATTATTCAAAAAAAATTTTTTTACTATCGCAAGTTTTAATTGCGCCAGGGATTGCCTTTTCTACAGTAAATTTTGCAAAAAATAATTTTTTACTGTCGCAAATTTTAATTGCGCCAGGGATTGCCTTTTCTATAGTAAATTATTCAAAAAATAATTTTCTACTGTCGCAAATTTTAATTACGCCAGGGATTGCCTTTTCTATAGTAAATTATTCAAAAAATAATTTTCTACTGTCGCAAATTTTAATTACGCCAGGGATTGCCTTTTCTATAGTAAATTATTCAAAAATTCATTTTATACTGTCGCAAATTTTAAATACGCCAGGGATTGCCTTTTCTATAGTAAATTTTGCAAAAAAATAATTTTTTACTGTCGCAAATTGTAATTGCGCCAGGGATTACCTTTTCTATAGTAAATTTTGCAAAAAATAATTTTTTACTGTCGCAAATTTTAATTGCGCCAGGGATTGCCTTTTCTACAGTAAATTTTTCAAAAACTAATTTTTTACTGTCGCAAATTTTAATTACGCCAGGGATTGCCTTTTCTATAGTAAATTATTCAAAAAATAATTTTCTACTGTCGCAAATTTTAAATATGCCAGGGATTGCCTTTTCTATAGTAATTTTCTCACAAATTAATTTTTTACTGTCGCAAATTTTAAGTGCGCCAGGGATTGCCTTTTCTATAGTAAATTATCCAAAAAATAATTTTCTACTGTCGCAAATTTTAATTACGCCAGGGATTGCCTTTTCTATAGTAAATTATTCAAAAAATAATTTTATACTGTCGCAAATTTTAATTACGCCAGGGATTGCCTTTTCTACAGTAAATTTTTCAAAAACTAATTTTTTACTGTCGCAAATTTTAATTGCGCCAGGGATTGCCTTTTCTACAGTAAATTTTTCAAAAACTAGTTTTTTACTGTCGCAAATTTTAATTACGCCAGGGGTTGCCTTTTCTATAGTAAATTTTGCAAAAAATAATTTTCTACTGTCGCAAATTTTAAATATCCCAGGGATTGCCTTTTCTATAGTAATTTTCTCACAAATTAATTTTTTACTGTCGCAAATTTTAAGTGCGCCAGGGATTGCCTTTTCTATAGAAAATTATTCAAAAAATAATTTTCTACTGTCGGAAATTTTAAATACGCCAGGGATTGCCTCTTCTATAGTAAATTATTCAAAAATAATTTTTTACTGTCGCAAATTTTAATTACGCCAGGGATTGCCTTTTATATAGTAAATTATTCAAAAAATAATTTGATATTGACGCAAATTTTAAGTGCGCCAGGGATTGCCTTTTCTATAGTAAATTATCCAAAAAATAATTTTCTACTGTCGCAAATTTTAATTACGCCAGGGATTGCCTCTTCTATAGTAAATTATTCAAAAAATAATTTTTTACTGTCGCAAATTTTAAGTGCGCCAGGGATTGCCTTTTCTATAGTAAATTATTCAAAAAATAATATTTTACTCTCGCAAATTTCAATTTCGCCAGGTAAATTTTTCACAAATTAATTTTTTACTGTCGCAAATTTTAAATACGTCAGGGATTGCCTTTTCTATAGTAAATTATTCAAAAAATAATTTTCTACTGTCGCAAATTTTAATTACGCCAGGGATTGCCTTTTCTATAGTAAATTATTCAAAAAATAATTTTATACTGTCGCAAATTTTAATTACGCCAGGGATTGCCTTTTCTATAGTAAATTATTCAAAAAATAATTTTATACTGTCGCAAATTTTAAGTGCGCCAGGGATTGCCTTTTCTATAGTAAATTATTCAAAAAATAATTTTTTACTGTCGCAAATTGTAATTGCGCCAGGGATTGCCTTTTCTACAGTAAATTTTTCAAAATATTAATTTTTTACTGTCGGAAATTTTAAATACGCCAGGGATTGCCTTTTCTATAGTAAATTATTCAAAAAATAATTTTTTACTATCGCAAGTTATAATTGCGCCAGGGACTGCCTTTTCTACAGTAAATTTTGCAAAAAATAATTTTTAACTGTCGCAAATTTTAATTGCGCCAGGGATTGCCTTTTCTATAGTAAATTATTCAAACAATAATTTTCTACTGTCGCAAATTTTAATTACGCCAGGGATTGCCTTTTCTATAGTAAATTATTCAAAAAATAATTTTCTACTGCCGCAAATTTTAATTACGCCAGGGATTGCCTTTTCTATAGTAAATTATTCAAAAATTAATTTTATACTGTCGCAAATTTTAAATACGCCAGGGATTGCCTTTTCTATAGTAAATTTTGCAAAAAAATAATTTTTACTGTCGCAAATTGTAATTGCGCCAGGGATTACCTTTTCTGTAGTAAATTTTGCAAAAAATAATTTTTTACTGTCGCAAATTTTAATTGCGCCAGGGATTGCCTTTTCTACAGTAAATTTTTCAAAAATTAATTTTATACTGTCGCAAATTTTAAATACGCCAGGGATTGCCTTTGCTATAGTAAATTTTTCAAAAAATAATTTTTTACTGTCGCAAATTTTAAATACGCCAGGGATTGCCTTTTCTATAGTAAATTTTTCAAAAAATAATTTTTTACTGTCGCAAATTTTAATTGCGCCAGGGATTGCCTTTTCTACAGTAAATTTTTCAAAAACTAATTTTTTACTGTCGCAAATTTTAATTACGCCAGGGGTTGCCTTTTCTATAGTAAATTTTGCAAAAAATAATTTTCTACTGTCGCAAATTTTAAATATCCCAGGGATTGCCTTTTCTATAGTAATTTTCTCACAAATTAATTTTTTACTGTCGCAAATTTTAAGTGCGCCAGGGATTGCCTTTTCTATAGTAAATTATTCAAAAAATAATTTTCCACTGTCGCAAATTTTAATTACGCCAGGAATTGCCTTTTCTATAGTAAATTATTCAAAAAATAATTTTTTACTGTCGCAAATTTTAAGTGCGCCAGGGATTGCCTTTTCTATAGTAAATTATTCAAAAAATAATTTTCTACTTTCGCAAATTTTAATTACGCCAGGGATTGCCTTTTCTACAGTAAATTTTTCAAAAATTAATTTTATACTGTCGCAAATTTTAAATACGCCAGGGATTGCCTTTTCTATAGTAAATTATTCAAAAAAAAATTTTTTACTATCGCAAGTTTTAATTGCGCCAGGGATTGCCTTTTCTACAGTAAATTTTGCAAAAAATAATTTTTTACTGTCGCAAATTTTAACTGCGCCAAGGATTGCCTTTTCTATAGTAAATTATTCAAAAAATAATTTTCTACTGTCGCAAATTTTAATTACGCCAGGGATTGCCTTTTCTATAGTAAATTATTCAAAAAATAATTTTCTACTGTCGCAAATTTTAATTACGCCAGGGATTGCCTTTTCTATAGTAAATTATTCAAAAATTCATTTTATACTGTCGCAAATTTTAAATACGCCAGGGATTGCCTTTTCTATAGTAAATTTTGCAAAAAAATAATTTTTTACTGTCGCAAATTGTAATTGCGCCAGGGATTACCTTTTCTATAGTAAATTTTGCAAAAAATAATTTTTTACTGTCGCAAATTTTAATTGCGCCAGGGATTGCCTTTTCTACAGTAAATTTTTCAAAAACTAATTTTTTACTGTCGCAAATTTTAATTACGCCAGGGATTGCCTTTTCTATAGTAAATTATTCAAAAAATAATTTTATACTGTCGCAAATTTTAATTACGCCAGGGATTGCCTTTTCTATAGTAAATTATTCAAAAAATAATTTTATATTGTCGCAAATTTTAAGTGCGCCAGGGATTGCCTTTTCTATAGTAAATTATCCAAAAAATAATTTTCTACTGTCGCAAATTTTAATTACGCCAGGTATTGCCTCTTCTATAGTAAATTATTCAAAAAATAATTTTTTACTGTCGCAAATTTTAAGTGCGCCAGGGATTGCCTTTTCTATAGTAAATTATTCAAAAAATAATATTTTACTCTCGCAAATTTCAATTTCGCCAGGTAAATTTTTTACAAATTAATTTTTTACTGTCGCAAATTTTAAATACGCCAGGGATTGCCTTTTCAATAGTAAATTATTCAAAAAATAATTTTCTACTGTCGCAAATTTTAATTACGCCAGGGATTGCCTTTTCTATAGTAAATTATTCAAAAAATAATTTTATACTGTCGCAAATTTTAATTACGCCAGGGATTGCCTTTTCTATAGTAAATTTTTCAAAAAATAATTTTTTACTGTCGCAAATTTTAATTGCGCCAGGGATTGCCTTTTCTACAGTAAATTTTTCAAAAACTAATTTTTTACTGTCGCAAATTTTAATTACGCCAGGGGTTGCCTTTTCTATAGTAAATTTTGCAAAAAATAATTTTCTACTGTCGCAAATTTTAAATATCCCAGGGATTGCCTTTTCTATAGTAATTTTCTCACAAATTAATTTTTTACTGTCGCAAATTTTAAGTGCGCCAGGGATTGCCTTTTCTATAGTAAATTATTCAAAAAATAATTTTCTACTGTCGGAAATTTTAAATACGCCAGGGATTGCCTTTTCTATAGTAAATTATTAAAAAAAAAATTTTTTACTATCGCAAGTTTTAATTGCGCCAGGGATTGCCTTTTCTACAGTAAATTTTGCAAAAAATAATTTTTTACTGTCGCAAATTTTAATTGCGCCAGGGATTGCCTTTTCTATAGTAAATTATTCAAAAAATAATTTTCTACTGTCGCAAATTTTAATTACGCCAGGGATTGCCTTTTCTATAGTAAATTATTCAAAAAATAATTTTCTACTGTCGCAAATTTTAATTACGCCAGGGATTGCCTTTTCTATAGTAAATTATTCAAAAATTAATTTTATACTGTCGCAAATTTTAAATACGCCAGGGATTGCCTTTTCTATAGTAAATTTTGCAAAAAAATAATTTTTTACTGTCGCAAATTGTAATTGCGCCAGGGATTACCTTTTCTATAGTAAATTTTGCAAAAAATAATTTTTTACTCTCGCAAATTTTAATTGCGCCAGGGATTGCCTTTTCTACAGTAAATTTTTCAAAAACTAATTTTTTACTGTCGCAAATTTTAATTACGCCAGGGATTGCCTTTTCTATAGTAAATTATTCAAAAAATAATTTTATACTGTCGCAAATTTTAATTACGCCAGGGATTGCCTTTTCTATAGTAAATTATTCAAAAAATAATTTTATATTGTCGCAAATTTTAAGTGCGCCAGGGATTGCCTTTACTATAGTAAATTATCCAAAAAATAATTTTCTACTGTCGCAAATTTTAATTACGCCAGGGACTGCCTCTTCTATAGTAAATTATTCAAAAAATAATTTTTTACTGTCGCAAATTTTAAGTGCGCCAGGGATTGCCTTTTCTATAGTAAATTATTCAAAAAATAATATTTTACTCTCGCAAATTTCAATTTCGCCAGGTAAATTTTTCACAAATTAATTTTTTACTGTCGCAAATTTTAAATACGCCAGGGATTGCCTTTTCTATAGTAAATTATTCAAAAAATAATTTTCTACTGTCGCAAATTTTAATTACGCCAGGGATTGCCTTTTCTATAGTAAATTATTCAAAAAATAATTTTATACTGTCGCAAATTTTAATTACGCCAGGGATTCCCTTTTCTATAGTAAATTATTCAAAAAATAATTTTATACTGTCGCAAATTTTAAGTGCGCCAGGGATTGCCTTTTCTATAGTAAATTATTCAAAAAATTATTTTTTATTGTCGCAAATTGTAATTGCGCCAGGGATTGCCTTTTCTACAGTAAATTTTTCAAAATATTAATTTTTTACTGTCGGAAATTTTAAATACGCCAGGGATTGCCTTTTCTATAGTAAATTATTCAAAAAATAATTTTTTACTATCGCAAGTTTTAATTGCGCCAGGGATTGCCTTTTCTACAGTAAATTTTGCAAAAAATAATTTTTTACTGTCGCAAATTTTAATTGCGCCAGGGATTGCCTTTTCTATAGTAAATTATTCAAAAAATAATTTTCTACTGTCGCAAATTTTAACTACGCCAGGGATTGCCTTTTCTATAGTAAATTATTCAAAAAATAATTTTCTACTGTCGCAAATTTTAATTACGCCAGGGATTGCCTTTTCTATAGTAAATTATTCAAAAATTAATTTTATACTGTCGCAAATTTTAAATACGCCAGGGATTGCCTTTTCTATAGTAAATTTTGCAAAAAAATAATTTTTTACTGTCGCAAATTGTAATTGCGCCAGGGATTACCTTTTCTGTAGTAAATTTTGCAAAAAATAATTTTTTACTGTCGCAAATTTTAATTGCGCCAGGGATTGCCTTTTCTACAGTAAATTTTTCAAAAATTAATTTTATACTGTCGCAAATTTTAAATACGCCAGGGATTGCCTTTGCTATAGTAAATTTTTCAAAAAATAATTTTTTACTGTCGCAAATTTTAAATACGCCAGGGATTGCCTTTTCTATAGTAAATTTTTCAAAAAATAATTTTTTACTGTCGCAAATTTTAATTGCGCCAGGGATTGCCTTTTCTATAGTAAATTATTCAAAAAATAATTTTCTACTGTCGCAAATTTTAATTACGCCAGGGGTTGCCTTTTCTATAGTAAATTTTGCAAAAAATAATTTTCTACTGTCGCAAATTTTAAATATCCCAGGGATTGCCTTTTCTATAGTAATTTTCTCACAAATTAATTTTTTACTGTCGCAAATTTTAAGTGCGCCAGGGATTGCCTTTTCTATAGTAAATTATTCAAAAAATAATTTTCTACTGTCGCAAATTTTAATTACGCCAGGGATTGCCTTTTCTATAGTAAATTATTCAAAAAATAATTTTTTACTGTCGCAAATTTTAAGTGCGCCAGGGATTGCCTTTTCTATAGTAAATTATTCAAAAAATAATTTTCTACTTTCGCAAATTTTAAATACGCCAGGGATTGCCTTTTCTATAGTAAATTTTTCAAAAAATAATTTTTTACTGTCGCAAATTTTAAATACGCCAGGGATTGCCTTTTCTATAGTAAATTTTTCAAAAAATAATTTTTTACTGTCGCAAATTTTAATTGCGCCAGGGATTGACTTTTCTACAGTAAATTTTTCAAAAACTAATTTTTTACTGTCGAAAATTTTAATTACGCCAGGGATTGCCTTTTCTATAGTAAATTTCTCACAAATTAATTTCTTACTGTCGCAAATTTTAAATACGCCAGGGATTGCCTTTTCTATAGTAAATTATTCAAAAAATAATTTTATACTGTCGCAAATTTTAATTGCGCCAGGGATTGCCTTTTCTACAGTAAATTATTCAAAAAATAATTTTCTATTGTCGCAAATTTTAATTGCGCCAGGGATTGCCTTTTCTACAGTAAATTTTTCAAAAAATAATTTTCTACTCTCGCAAATTTTAATTGCGCCAGGGATTGCCTTTTCTACAGTAAATTTTTCAAAATATTAATTTTTTACTGTCGCAAATGTTAAATACGCCAGGGATTGCCTTTTCTATAGTAAATTATTCAAAATATAATTTTCTACTGTCGCAAATTTTAAATATCCCAGGGATTGCCTTTTCTATAGTAAATTATTCAAAAAATAATTTTTTACTGTCGCAAATTTTAAATATCCCAGGGTTGCCTTTTCTATAGTAAATTTCTCACAAATTAATTTCTTACTGTCGCAAATTTTAAATACACCAGGGATTGCCTTTTCTATAGTAAATTATTCAAAAAATAATTTTTTCTGTCGCAAATTTTAATT
Source organism: Dioctria linearis (assembly GCA_963930735.1). Classification (NCBI taxonomy): domain Eukaryota; kingdom Metazoa; phylum Arthropoda; class Insecta; order Diptera; family Asilidae; genus Dioctria; species Dioctria linearis. Next base: position 20,838 of record CAWVNZ010001709.1, on the reverse strand, counting down.
GCGCCAGGGATTGCCTTTTCTACAGTAAATTATTCAAAAAATTATTTTCTACTGTCGCAAATTTTAATTGCGCCAGGGATTGCCTTTTCTACAGTAAATTTTTCAAAAAATAATTTTCTACTGTCGCAAATTTTAATTGCGCCAGGGATTGCCTTTTCTACAGTAAATTTTTCAAAAATTAATTTTATACTGTCGCAAATTTTAAATACGCCAGGGATTGCCTTTTCTATAGTAAATTATTAAAAAAATAATTTTTTACTGTCGCAAATTTTAAATACGCCAGGGATTGCCTTTTCTATAGTAAATTATTCAAAAAATAATTTTTTACTGTCGCAAATTTCAAATCCGCCAGGGATTGCCTTTTCTATAGTAAATTATTCAAAAAATAATTTTTTACTATCGCAAGTTTTAATTGCGCCAGGGATTGCCTTTTCTACAGTAAATTTTGCAAAAAATAATTTTTTACTGTCGCAAATTTTAATTGCGCCAGGGATTGCCTTTTCTATAGTAAACTTTTCAAAAAATAATTTTCTACTATCGCAAATTTTAATTGCGCCAGGGATTGCCTTTTCTACAGTAAATTTTTCAAAAATTAATTTTATACTGTCGCAAATTTTAATTACGCCAGGGATTGCCTTTTCTATAGTAAATTATTCAAAAAATAATTTTTTACTGTCGCAAATTTTAAATACGCCAGGGATTGCCTTTTCTATAGTAAATTATTCAAAAAATAATTTTCTACTGTCGCAAATTTTAATTACGCCAGGGATTGCCTTTTCTATAGTAAATTATTCAAAAAATAATTTTTTACTGTCGCAAATTTTAATTACGCCAGGGATTGCCTTTTCTATAGTAAATAATTAAAAAAATAATTTTTTACTGTCGCAAATTTTAAATACGCCAGGGATTGCCTTTTCTATAGTAAATTATTCAAAAAATAATTTTTTACTGTCGCAAATTTTAAATACGCCAGGGATTGCCTTTTCTATAGTAAATTATTCAAAAAATAATTTTCTACTGTCGCAAATTTTAATTACGCCAGGGATTGCCTTTTCTATAGTAAATTATTCAAAAAATAATTTTTTACTGTCGCAAATTTTAATTGCGCCAGGGATTGCCTTTTCTATAGTAAATTATTCAAAAAATAATTTTCTACTCTCGCAAATTTTAATTACGCCAGGGATTGCCTTTTCTATAGTAAATTATTCAAAAAATAATTTTCTATTGTCGCAAATTTTAATTACGCCAGGGATTGCCTTTTCTATAGTAAATTTCTCACAAATTAATTTTTTACTGTCGCAAATTTTAATTGCGCCAGGGATTGCCTTTTCTATAGTAAATTATTCAAAAAATAATTTTCTACTGTCGCAAATTTTAATTGCGCCAGGGATTGCCCTTTCTACAGTAAATTTTTCAAAATATTAATTTCTTACTGTCGAAAATTTTAAATATCCCAGGGATTGCCTTTTCTATAGTAAATTATTCAAAAAATAATTTTTTACTATCGCAAGTTTTAATTGCGCCAGGGATTGCCTTTTCTACAGTAAATTTTGCAAAAAATAATTTTTTACTGTCGCAAATTTTAATTGCGCCAGGGATTGCCTTTTCTATAGTAAACTTTTCAAAAAGTAATTTTCTACTGTCGCAAATTTTAATTGTGCCAGGGATTGCCTTTTCTACAGTAAATTTTTCAAAAATTAATTTTATACTGTCGCAAATTTTAATTACGCCAGGGGTTGCCTTTTCTATAGTAAATTATTCAAAAAATAATTTTTTACTGTCGCAAATTTTAAATACGCCAGGGATTGCCTTTTCTATAGTAAATTATTCAAAAAATAATTTTCTACTGTCGCAAATTTTAATTACGCCAGGGATTGCCTTTTCTATAGTAAATTATTCAAAAAATAATTTTTTACTGTCGGAAATTTTAATTACGCCAGGGATTGCCTTTTCTATAGTAAATTATTCAAAAAATAATTTTTTACTGTCGCAAATTTTAAGTGCGCCAGGGATTGCCTTTTCTATAGTAAATTATTCAAAAAATAATTTTTTACTGTCGCAAATTTTAAATACGCCAGGGATTGCCTTTTCTATAGTAAATTATTCAAAAAATAATTTTTTACTGTCGCAAATTTTAAGTGCGCCAGGGATTGCCTTGTCTATAGTAAATTATTCAAAAAAGAATTTTCAACTGTCGCTAATTTTAATTACGCCAGGGATTGCCTTTTCTATAGTAAACTATTCAAAAAATAATTTTCTACTGTCGCAAATTTTAAATATCCCAGGGATTGCCTTTTCTATAGTAAATTATTCAAAAAATAATTTTTTACTGTCGCAAATTTTAAGTGCGCCAGGGATTGCCTTTTCTATAGTAAATTATTCAAAAAATAATTTTCAACTGTCGCAAATTTTAATTACGCCAGGGATTGCCTTTTCTATAGTAAATTTTTCAAAAAATAATTTTTTACTGAAGCAAATTTTAACAGCGCCAGGGATTGCCTTTTCTACAGTAAATTTTTCAAAAATTAATTTTATACTGTAGCAAATTTTAAATACGCCAGGGATTGCCTTTTCTATAGTAAATTTTTCAAAAAATAATTTTTTACTGTCGCAAATTTTAAATACGCCAGGGATTGCCATTTCTATAGTAAATTATTCAAAAAATAATTTTATACTGTCGCAAATTTTAAGTGCGCCAGGGATTGCCTTTTCTATAGTAAATTATTCAAAAAATATTTTTTTACTATCGCAAATTTTAATTACGCCAGGGATTGCCTTTTCTATAGTAAATTATTCAAAAAATAATTTTATACTGTCGCAAATTTTAATTACGCCAGGGATTGCCTTTTCTATAGTAAACTTTTCAAAAAATAATTTTATACTGTCGCAAATTTTAATTACGCCAGGGATTGCCTTTCTATAGTAAATTATTCAAAAAATAATTTTTTACTGTAGCAAATTTTAATTGCGCCAGGGATTGCCTTTTCTACAGTAAATTTTTCAAAATATTAATTTTTTACTGTCGAAAATTTTAATTACGCCAGGGATTGCCTTTTCTATAGTAAATTTTGCAAAAAATAATTTTATACTGTCGCAAATTTTAATTACGCCAGGGATTGCCTTTTCTATAGTAAATTATTCAAAAAATATTTTTTTACTATCGCAAATTTTAATTACGCCAGGGATTGCCTTTTCTATAGTAAATTATTCAAAAAATAATTTTATACTGTCGCAAATTTTAATTACGCCAGGGATTGCCTTTTCTATAGTAAACTTTTCAAAAAATAATTTTTTACTATCGCAAGTTTTAATTGCGCCAGAGATTGCCTTTTCTACAGTAAATTCTTCAAAAAATAATTTTTTACTGTCGCAAATTTTAAATATCCCAGGGATTGCCTATTCTATAGTAAATTTCTCACAAATTAATTTCTTGCTGTCTCAAATTTTAAATACGCCAGGGATTGCCTTTTCTATAGTAAATTATTCAAAAAATAATTTTTTACTATCGCAAATTTTAATTGCGCCAGGGATTGCCTTTTCTATAGTAAATTTTTCAAAAAATAATTTTTTACTGTCGCAAATTTTAAATACCACAGGGATTGCCTTTTCTATATTAAATTTCTCACAAATTAATTTCTTACTGTCGCAAATTTTAAATACGCCAGGGATTGCCTTTCTATAGTAAATTATTCAAAAAATAATTTTTTACTGTCGCAAATTTTAATTGCGCCAGGGATTGCCTTTTCTACAGTAAATTTTTCAAAATATTAATTTTTTACTGTCGAAAATTTTAATTACGCCAGGGATTGCCTTTTCTATAGTAAATTTTGCAAAAAATAATTTTATACTGTCGCAAATTTTAATTACGCCAGGGATTGCCTTTTCTATAGTAAATTATTCAAAAAATAATTTTCTACTATCGCAAATTTTAATTACGCCAGGGATTGCCTTTTCTATAGTAAATTATTCAACAAATAATTTTCTACTGTCGCAAATTTTAATTACGCCAGGGATTGCCTTTTCTATAGTAAATTATTCAAAAAATAATTTTTTACTGTCGCAAATTTTAAATACGCCAGGGATTGCCTTTTCTATAGTAAATTATTCAAAAAATTATTCTCTACTGTCGGAAATTTCAATTACGCCAGGTATTGCCTTTTCTATAGTAAATTACTCAAAAAATAATTTTTTACTGTCGCAAATTTTAAATACGCCAAGGATTGCCTTTTCTATAGTAAATTATTCAAAAAATAATTTTCTACTGTCGCAAATTTTAATTACGCCAGGGATTGCCTTTTCTACAGTAAATTATTCAAAACATAATTTTATACTGTCGCAAATTTTAAATACGGCAGGGATTGCCTTTTCTATAGTAAATTTTGCAAAAAATAATTTTTTACTGTCGCAAATTTTAATTGCGCCAGGGATTGCCTTTTCTATAGTAAATTATTCAAAAAATAATTTTCTACTGTCGCAAATTTTAATTACGCCAGGGATTGCCTTCTCTATAGTAAATTATTCAAAAAATAATTTTCTACTGTCGCAAATTTTAAATACGCCTGGGATTGCCTTTTCTATAGTAAATTATTCAAAAAATAATTTTCTACTGTCGCAAATTTTAATTACGCCAGGGATTGCCTTTTCTACAGTAAATTATTCAAAAAATAATTTTATACTGTCGCAAATTTTAAATACGCCAGGGATTGCCTTTTCTATAGTAAATTTTGCAAAAAATAATTTTTTACTGTCGCAAATTTTAATTGCGCCAGGGATTGCCTTTTCTATAGTAAATTATTCAAAAAATAATTTTTTAATGTCGCAAATTTTAATTACGCCAGGGATTGCCTTTTCTATAGTAAATTATTCAAAAAATAATTTTTTACTGCAGCAAATTTTAAATACGCCAGGGATTGCCTTTTCTATAGTAAATTATTCAAAAAATAATTTTTTACTGTCGCAGATTTTAAATAAGCCAAGGATTGCCTTTTCTATAGTAAATTATTCAAAAAATAATTTTCTACTGTCGCAAATTTTAATTACGCCAGGGATTGCCTTTTCTATAGTAAATTATTCAAAAAATAATTTTCTACTGTCGCAAATTTTAATTACGCCAGGGATTGCCTTTTCTATAGTAAATTATTCAAAAAATAATTTTTTTAAGGTCGCAAATTTTAAGTGCGCCAGGGACTGCCTTTTCTATAGTAAATTATTCAAAAAATAATTTTATACTGTCGCAAATTTTAATTACGCCAGGGATTGCCTTTTCTATAGTAAATTATTCAAAAAATAATTTTTTACTGTCGCAAATTTTAATTACGCCAGGGATTGCCTTTTCTATAGTAAATTATTCAAAAAATAATTTTTTACTGCCGCAAATTTTAAGTGCGCCAGGGATTGCCTTTTCTATAGTAAATTATTCAAAAAATAATTTTTTACTGTCGCAAATTTTAAATACGCCAGGGATTGCCTTTTCTATAGTAAATTATTCAAAAAATAATTTTTTACTGTCGCAAATTTCAAGTGCGCCAGGGATTGCCTTGTCTATAGTAAATTATTCAAAAAAGAATTTTCAACTGTCGCTAATTTTAATTACGCCAGGGATTGCCTTTTCTATAGTAAACTATTCAAAAAATAATTTTCTACTGTCGCAAATTTTAAATATCCCAGGGATTGCCTTTTCTATAGTAAATTATTCAAAAAATAATTTTTTACTGTCGCAAATTTTAAGTGCGCCAGGGATTGCCTTTTCTATAGTAAATTATTCAAAAAATAATTTTCAACTGTCGCAAATTTTAATTACGCCAGGATTGCCTTTTCTATAGTAAATTTTTCAAAAAATAATTTTTTACTGAAGCAAATTTTAATTGCGCCAGGGATTGCCTTTTCTATAGTAAATTATTCAAAAAATAATTTTCTACTGTCGCAAATTTTAATTGCGCCAGGGATTGCCTTTTCTATAGTAAATTATTCAAAAAATAATTTTCTACTGTCGCAAATTTTAAATACGCCAGGAATTGCCTTTTCTATAGTAAATTTTGCAAAAAAATAATTTTTTACTGTCGCAAATTGTAATTGCGCCAGGGATTACCTTTTCTATAGTAAATTTTGCAAAACATAATTTTTTACTGTCGCAAATTTTAACTGCGCCAGGGATTGCCTTTTCTACAGTAAATTTTTCAAAAATTAATTTTATACTGTCGCAAATTTTAAATACGCCAGGGATTGCATTTTCTATAGTAAATTTTTCAAAAAATAATTTTTTACTGTCGCAAATTTTAAATACGCCAGGGATTGCCATTTCTATAGTAAATTATTCAAAAAATAATTTTATACTGTCGCAAATTTTAAGTGCGCCAGGGATTGCCTTTTCTATAGTAAATTATTCAAAAAATATTTTTTTACTATCGCAAATTTTAATTACGCCAGGGATTGCCTTTTCTATAGTAAATTATTCAAAAAATAATTTTATACTGTCGCAAATTTTAATTACGCCAGGGATTGCCTTTTCTATAGTAAACTTTTCAAAAAATAATTTTTTACTATCGCAAGTTTTAATTGCGCCAGGGATTGCCTTTTCTACAGTAAATTTTTCAAAAAATAATTTTTTACTGTCGCAAATTTTAAATATCCCAGGGATTGCCTATTCTATAGTAAGTTTCTCACAAATTAATTTCTTGCTGTCTCAAATTTTAAATACGCCAGGGATTGCCTTTTCTATAGTAAATTATTCAAAAAATAATTTTTTACTATCGCAAATTTTAATTGCGCCAGGGATTGCCTTTTCTATAGTAAATTTTTCAAAAAATAATTTTTTACTGTCGCAAATTTTAAATACCCCAGGGATTGCCTTTTCTATAAAAAATTTCTCACAAATTAATTTCTTACTGTCGCAAATTTTAAATACGCCAGGGATTGCCTTTTCTATCGTAAATTATTCAAAAAATAATTTTTTACTGTCGCAAATTTTAAGTGCGCCAGGGATTGCCTATTCTATAGTAAATTATTCAAAAAATAATTTTCAACTGTCGCAAATTTTAAGTGCGCCAGGGATTGCCTTTTCTATAGTAAATTATTCAAAAAATAATTTTTTACTGTCGCAAATTTTAATTGCGCCAGGGATTGCCTTTCTATAGTAAATTATTCAAAAAATAATTTTTTACTGTCGCAAATTTTAATTGCGCCAGGGATTGCCTTTTCTACAGTAAATTTTTCAAAATATTAATTTTTTACTGTCGAAAATTTTAATTACGCCAGGGATTGCCTTTTCTATAGTAAATTTTGCAAAAAATAATTTTATACTGTCGCAAATTTTAATTACGCCAGGGATTGCCTTTTCTATAGTAAATTATTCAAAAAATAATTTTTTACTGTCGCAAATTTTAAATACGCCAGGGATTGCCTTTTCTATAGTAAATTATTCAAAAAATTATTCTCTACTGTCGCAAATTTCAATTACGCCAGGTATTGCCTTTTCTATAGTAAATTACTCAAAAAATAATTTTTTACTGTCGCAAATTTTAAATACGCCAGGGATTGCCTTTTCTATAGTAAATTATTCAAAAAATAATTTTCTACTGTCGCAAATTTTAATTACGCCAGGGATTGCCTTTTCTACAGTAAATTATTCAAAACATAATTTTATACTGTCGCAAATTTTAAATACGGCAGGGATTGCCTTTTCTATAGTAAATTTTGCAAAAAATAATTTTTTACTGTCGCAAATTTTAATTGCGCCAGGGATTGCCTTTTCTATAGTAAATTATTCAAAAAATAATTTTCTACTGTCGCAAATTTTAATTACGCCAGGGATTGCCTTTTCTATAGTAAATTATTCAAAAAATAATTTTCTACTGTCGCAAATTTTAAATACGTCTGGGATTGCCTTTTCTATAGTAAATTATTCAAAAAATAATTTTCTACTGTCGCAAATTTTAATTACGCCAGGGATTGCCTTTTCTACAGTAAATTATTCAAAAAATAATTTTATACTGTCGCAAATTTTAAATACGCCAGGGATTGCCTTTCCTATAGTAAATTTTGCAAAAAATAATTTTTTACTGTCGCAAATTTTAATTGCGCCAGGGATTGCCTTTTCTATAGTAAATTATTCAAAAAATAATTTTTTAATGTCGCAAATTTTAATTACGCCAGGGATTGCCTTTTCTATAGTAAATTATTCAAAAAATAATTTTTTACTGCAGCAAATTTTAAATACGCCAGGGATTGCCTTTTCTATAGTAAATTATTCAAAAAATAATTTTTTACTGTCGCAAATTTTAAATAAGCCAAGGATTGCCTTTTCTATAGTAAATTATTCAAAAAATAATTTTCTACTGTCGCAAATTTTAATTACGCCAGGGATTGCCTTTTCTATAGTAAATTATTCAAAAAATAATTTTCTACTGTCGCAAATTTTAATTACGCCAGGGATTGCCTTTTCTATAGTAAATTATTCAAAAAATAATTTTTTTAAGGTCGCAAATTTTAAGTGCGCCAGGGATTGCCTTTTCTATAGTAAATTATTCAAAAAATAATTTTATACTGTCGCAAATTTTAATTACGCCAGGGATTGCCTTTCTATAGTAAATTATTCAAAAAATAATTTTATACTGTCGCAAATTTTAATTACGCCAGGGATTGCCTTTTCTATAGTAAATTATTCAAAATATAATTTTTTACTGTCGCAAATTTTAAATACGCCAGGGATTGCCTTTTCTATAGTAAATTATTCAAAAAATAATTTTTTTCTGTCGCAAATTTTAAGTGCGCCAGGGATTGCCTTTTCTATAGTAAATTATTCAAAAAATAATTTTCAACTGTCGCAAATTTTAATTACGCCAGGGATTGCCTTTTCTATAGTAAATTATTCAAAAAATAATTTTCTACTGTCGCAAATTTTAAATATCCCAGGGATTGCCTTTTCTGTAGTAAATTATTCAAAAAATAATTTTTTACTGTCACAAATTTTAAGTGCGCCAGGGATTGCCTTTTCTATAGTAAATTATTCAAAAAATAATTTTTTACTGTCGCAAATTGTAATTGCGCCAGGGATTACCTTTTCTATAGTAAATTTTTCAAAAAATAATTTTTTACTGTCGCAAATTTTAATTGCGCCAGGGATTGTCTTTTCTATAGCAAATTGTTCAAAAAATAATTTGCTACTGTCGCAAATTTTAATTGCGCCAGGGATTGCCTTTTCTATAGTAAATTATTCAAAAAATAATTTTATACTGTCGCAAATTTTAATTACGCCAGGGATTGCCTTTCTATAGTAAATTATTCAAAAAATATTTTTTTACTGTCGCAAATTTTAAATACGCCAGGGATTGCCTTTTCTATAGTAAATTATTCAAAAAATAATTTTTTTCTGTCGCAAATTTTAAGTGCGCCAGGAATTGCCTTTTCTATAGTAAATTATTCAAAAAATAATTTTCAACTGTCGCAAATTTTAATTACGCCAGGGATTGCCTTTTCTATAGTAAATTATTCAAAAAATAATTTTCTACTGTCGCAAATTTTAAATATCCCAGAGATTGCCTTTTCTGTAGTAAATTATTCAAAAAATAATTTTTTACTGTCGCAAATTTTAAGTGCGCCAGGGATTGCCTTTTCTATAGTAAATTATTCAAAAAATAATTTTTTACTGTCGCAAATTGTAATTGCGCCAGGGATTAACTTTTCTATAGTAAATTATTCAAAAAATAATTTTCTACTGTCGCAAATTTTAATTACGCCAGGGATTGCCTTTTCTACAGTAAATTTTTCAAAAATTAATTTTATACTGTCGCAAATTTTAAATACGCCAGGGATTGCCTTTTCTATAGTAAATTTTTCAAAAAATAATTTTTTACTGTCGCAAATTTTAAATACGCCAGGGATTGCCATTTCTATAGTAAATTATTCAAAAAATAATTTTATACTGTCGCAAATTTTAAGTGCGCCAGGGATTGCCTTTTCTATAGTAAATTATTCAAAAAATAATTTTTTACTATAGCAAATTTTAATTACGCCAGGGATTGCCTTTTTTATAGTAAATTATTCAAAAAATAATTTTATACTGTCGCAAATTTTAATTACGCCAGGGATTGCCTTTTCTATAGTAAACTTTTCAAAAAATAATTTTTTACTATCGCAAGTTTTAATTGCGCCAGGGATTGCCTTTTCTACAGTATATTTTTCAAAAAATAATTTTTTACTGTCGCAAATTTTAAATATCCCAGGGATTGCCTTTTATATAGTAAATTTCTCACAAATTAATTGCTTACTGTCTCAAATTTTAAATACGCCAGGGATTGCCTTTTCTATAGTAAATTATTCAAAAAATAATTTTTTACTGTCGCAAATTTTAATTGCGCCAGGGATTGCCTTTTCTATAGTAAATTTTTCAAAAAATAATTTTTTACTGTCGCAAATTTTAAATATCCCAGGGATTGCCTTTTCTATAGTAAATTTCTCACAAATTAATTTCTTACTTTCGCAAATTTTAAATACGCCAGGGATTGCCTTTTCTATAGTAAATTATTCAAAAAATAATTTTTTACTGTCGCAAATTTTAAGTGCGCCAGGGATTGCCTTTTCTATAGTAAATTATTCAAAAAATAATTTTCAACTGTCGCAAATTTTAAGTGCGCCAGGGATTGCCTTTTCTATAGTAAATTATTCAAAAAATAATTTTTTACTCTCGCAAATTTTAATTGCGCCAGGGACTGCCTTTCTATAGTAAATTATTCAAAAAATAATTTTTTACTGTCGCAAATTTTAAATACGCCAGGGATTGCCTTTTCTATAGTAAATTATTCAAAAAATAATTTTCTACTGTCGCAAATTTTAATTACACCAGGGATTGCCTTTTCTATAGTAAATTATTCAAAAAATAATTTTTTACTGTCGCAAATTTTAAATACGCCAGGGATTGCCTTTTCTATAGTAAATTATTCAAAAAATAATTTTCTAGTGTCGCAAATTTTAATTACGCCAGGGATTGCCTCTTCTACAGTAAATTATTCAAAAAATAATTTTATACTGTCGCAAATTTTAAATACGCCTTTTCTATAGTAAATTTTGCAAAAAATAATTTTTTACTGTCGCAAATTTTAATTGCGCCAGGGATTGCCTTTTCTATAGTAAATTATTCAAAAAATAATTTTCTACTGTCGCAAATTTTAATTACGCCAGGGATTGCCTTTTCTATAGTAAATTATTCAAAAAATAATTTTCTACTGTCGCAAATTTTAAATACGCCAGGTATTGCCTTTTCTATAGTAAATTATTCAAAAAATAATTTTCTACTGTCGCAAATTTTAATTACGCCAGGGATTGCCTTTTCTATAGTAAATTATTCAAAAAATAATTTTTTAATGTCGCAAATTTTAATTACGCCAGGGATTGCCTTTTCTATAGTAAATTATTCAAAAAATAATTTTTTACTGCAGCAAATTTTAAATACGCCAGGGATTGCCTTTTCTATAGTAAATTATTCAAAAAATAATTTTTTGCTGTCGCAAATTGTAATTGCGCCAGGGATTACCTTTTCTATAGTAAATTTTTCTAAAAATAATTTTTTACTGTCGCAAATTTTAATTGCGCCAGGGATTGTCTTTTCTATAGCAAATTGTTCAAAAAATAATTTGCTACTGTGGCAAATTTTAATTGCGCCAGGGATTGCCTTTTCTATAGTAAATTATTCAAAAAATAATTTTATACTGTCGCAAATTTTAATTACGCCAGGGATTGCCTTTTCTATAGTTAATTATTCAAAAAATAATTTTTTACTGTCGCAAATTTTAAGTGCGCCAGGGATTGCCTTTTCTATAGTAAATTATTCAAAAAATTATTTTTTACTGTCGCAAATTGTAATTGCGCCAGGGATTACCTTTTCTATAGTAAATTATTCAAAAAATAATTTTCTACTGTCGCAAATTTTAATTACGCCAGGGATTGCCTTTTCTACAGTAAATTTTTCAAAAATTAATTTTATACTGTCGCAAATTTTAAATACGCCAGGGATTGCCTTTTCTATAGTAAATTTTTCAAAAAATAATTTTTTACTGTCGCAAATTTTAAATACGCCAGGGATTGCCATTTCTATAGTAAATTATTCAAAAAATAATTTTATACTGTCGCAAATTTTAAGTGCGCCAGGGATTGCCTTTTCTATAGTAAATTATTCAAAAAATAATTTTTTACTATAGCAAATTTTAATTACGCCAGGGATTGCCTTTTCTATAGTAAATTATTCAAAAATAATTTTATACTGTCGCAAATTTTAATTACGCAAGGGATTGCCTTTTCTATAGTAAACTTTTCAAAAAATAATTTTTTACTATCGCAAGTTTTAATTGCGCCAGGGATTGCCTTTTCTATAGTAAATTATTCAAAAAATAATTTTTTACTATAGCAAATTTTAATTACGCCAGGGATTGCCTTTTCTACAGTAAATTTTTCAAAAAATAATTTTTTACTGTCGCAAATTTTAAATATCCCAGGGATTGCCTTTTCTATAGTAAATTTCTCACAAATTAATTTCTTACTGTCTCAAATCTTAAATACGCCAGGGATTGCCTTTTCTATAGTAAATTATTCAAAAAATAATTTTTTCACTGTCGCAAATTTTAATTGCGCCAGGGATTGCCTTTTCTATAGTAAATTTTTCAAAAAATAATTTTTTACTGTCGCAAATTTTAAATATCCCAGGGATTGCCTTTTCTATAGTAAATTTCTCACAAATTAATTTCTTACTTTCGCAAATTTTAAATACGGCAGGGATTGCCTTTTCTATAGTAAATTATTCAAAAAATAATTTTTTACTGTCGCAAATTTTAAGTGCGCCAGGGATTGCCTTTTCTATAGTAAATTATTCAAAAAATAATTTTCAACTGTCGCAAATTTTAAGTGCGCCAGGGATTGCCTTTTCTATAGTAAATTATTCAAAAAATAATTTTTTACTGTCGCAAATTTTAATTGCGCCAGGGACTGCCTTTCTATAGTAAATTATTCAAAAAATAATTTTTTACTGTCGCAAATTTTAATTGCGCCAGGGATTGCCTTTTCTACAGTAAATTTTTCAAAATATTAATTTTTTACTGTTCGAAAATTTTAATTACGCCAGGGATTGCCTTTCCTATAGTAAATTTTGCAAAAAATAATCTTATTCTGTCGCAAATTTTAATTACGCCAGGGATTGCCTTTTCTATAGTAAATTATTCAAAAAATAATTTTTTACTGTCGCAAATTTTAAATACGCACAGGGATTGCCTTTTCTATAGTAAATTATTCAAAAAAATAATTTTCTACCTGTCGCAAATTTTAATTACGCCAGGGATTGCCTTTTCTATAGTAAATTATTCAAAAATAATTTTTTACTGTCGCAAATTTTAAATACGCCAGGGATTGCCTTTTCTATAGTAAATTATTCAAAAAATAATTTTCTACTGTCGCAAATTTTAATTACGCCAGGGATTGCCTTTTTCTACAGTAAATTATTCAAAAAATAATTTTATACTGTCGCAAATTTTAAATACGCCAGGGATTGCCCTTTTCTATAGTAAATTTTGCAAAAAATAATTTTTTTACTGTCGCAAATTTTAATTGCGCCTGGGATTGCCTTTTCTATAGTAAATTATTCAAAAAATAATTTTCTACTGTCGCAAATTTTAATTACGCCAGGGATTGCCTTTTCTATAGTAAATTATTCAAAAAATAATTTTCTACTGTCGCAAATTTTAAATACGCCAGGTATTGCCCTTTTCTATAGTAAATTATTCAAAAAAATAATTTTCTACTGTCGCAAATTTTAATTACGCCAGGGATTGCCTTTTCTATAGTAAATTATTCAAAAAAATAATTTTTTTAATGTCGCAAATTTTAATTACGCCAGGGATTGCCTTTTCTATAGTAAATTATTCAAAAAATAATATTTTACTTGCAGCAAATTTTAAATACGCCAGGGATTGCCTTTTCTATAGTAAATTATTCAAAAAAATAATTTTTTACTGTCGCAAATTTTAAATAAGCCAGGGATTGCCTTTTCTATAGTAAATTATTCAAAAAATAATTTTCTACTGTCGCAAATTTTAATTACGCCAGGGATTGCCTTTTCTATAGTAAATTATTCAAAAAATAATTTTCTACTGTCGCAAATTTTAATTACGCCAGGGATTGCCTTTTCTATAGTAAGTTATTCAAAAACTAATTTTTTACTGTCGCAAATTTTAAGTGCGCCAGGTGATTGCCTTTTCTATAGTAAATTATTCAAAAAATAATTTTATGCTGTCGCAAATTTTTAATTACGCCAGGGATTGCCTTTTCTATAGTAAATTATTCAAAAAATAATTTTCTACTGTCGCAAATTTTAATTACGCCAGGGATTGCCTTTTCTATAGTAAATTATTCAAAAAAATAATTTTTTACTGTCGCAAATTTTAAATACGCCAGGGATTGCCTTTTCTATAGTAAATTATTCAAAAAATAATTTTTTTTCTGTCGCAAATTTTAAGTGCGCCAGGGATTGCCTTTTCTATAGTAAATTATTCAAAAAATAATTTTCAACTGTCGCAAATTTTAATTACGCCAGGGATTGCCTTTTCTATAGTAAATTATTCAAAAAATAATTTTCTACTGTCGCAAAATTTTAATATCCCAGGATTGCCTTTTCTATAGTAAATTATTCAAAAAATAATTTTTTACTGTCGCAAATTTATTAAGTGCGCCAGGCATTGCCTTTTCTATAGTAAATTATTCAAAAAATAATTTTTTACTGTCGCAAATTGTAATTACGCCAGGGATTACCTTTTCTATAGTAAATTTCTCACAAATAAATTTTTTACTGTCGCAAATTTTAATTGCGCCAGGGATTGCCTTTTCTACAGTAAATTTTTCAAAAACTAATTTTTTACTGTCGCAAATTTTAATTACGCCAGGGATTGCCTTTTCTGTAGTAAATTTTTCAAAAAATAATTTTCTACTGTCGCAAATTTTAAATATCCCAGGGATTGCCTTTTCTATAGTAAATTTCTCACACAATTAATTTTTTACTGTCGCAAATTTTAAGTGCGCCAGAGATTGCCTTTTTCTATAGTAAATTATTCAAAAAATAATTTTCTACTGTCGCAAATTTTAATTACGCCAGGGATTGCCTTTTCTATAGTAAGTTATTCAAAAAATAAAAAAATAATTTTTGACTGTCGCAAATTTTAATTGCGCCAGGGATTGCCTTTTCTATAGTAAATTATTCAAAAAATAATTTTCTACTGTCGCAAATTTTAATTACGCCAGGGATTGCCTTTTCTATAGTAAATTATTCAAAAAATAATTTTCTACTGTCGCAAATTTTAAATACGCCAGGTATTGCCTTTTCTATAGTAAATTATTCAAAAAATTATTTTCTACTGTCGCAAATTTTAATTACGCCAGGGATTGCCTTTTCTATAGTAAATTATTCAAAAAATAATTTTTTAATGTCGCAAATTTTAATTACGCCAGGGATTGCCTTTTCTATAGTAAATTATTCAAAAAATAATTTTTTACTGCAGCAAATTTTAAATACGCCAGGGATTGCCTTTTCTATAGTAAATTATTCAAAAAATAATTTTTTACTGTCGCAAATTTTAAATAAGCCAGGGATTGCCTTTTCTATAGTAAATTATTCAAAAAATAATTTTCTACTGTCGCAAATTTTAATTACGCCAGGGATTGCCTTTTCTATAGTAAATTATTCAAAAAATAATTTTCTACTGTCGCAAATTTTAATTACGCCAGGGATTGCCTTTTCTATAGTAAATTATTCAAAAAATAATTTTTTACTGTCGCAAATTTTAAGTGCGCCAGGGATTGCCTTTTCTATAGTAAATTATTCAAAAAATAATTTTATACTGTCGCAAATTTTAATTACGCCAGGGATTGCCTTTTCTATAGTAAATTATTCAAAAAATAATTTTCTACTGTCGCAAATTTTAATTACGCCAGGGATTGCCTTTTCTATAGTAAATTATTCAAAAAATAATTTTTTACTGTCGCAAATTTTAAATACGCCAGGGATTGCCTTTTCTATAGTAAATTATTCAAAAAATATTTTTTTTCTGTCGCAAATTTTAAGTGCGCCAGGGATTGCCTTTTCTATAGTAAATTATTCAAAAAATAATTTTCAACTGTCGCAAATTTTAATTACGCCAGGGATTGCCTTTTCTATAGTAAATTATTCAAAAAATAATTTTCTACTGTCGCAAATTTTAAATATCCCAGGGATTGCCTTTTCTATAGTAAATTATTCAAAAAATAATTTTTTACTGTCGCAAATTTTAAGTGCGCCAGGCATTGCCTTTTCTATAGTAAATTATTCAAAAAATAATTTTTTACTGTCGCAAATTGTAATTACGCCAGGGATTACCTTTTCTATAGTAAATTTCTCACAAATTAATTTTTTACTGTCGCAAATTTTAATTGCGCCAGGGATTGCCTTTTCTACAGTAAATTTTTCAAAAACTAATTTTTTACTGTCGCAAATTTTAATTACGCCAGGGATTGCCTTTTCTGTAGTAAATTTTTCAAAAAATAATTTTCTACCGTCGCAAATTTTAAATATCCCAGGGATTGCCTTTTCTATAGTAAATTTCTCACAAATTAATTTTTTACTGTCGCAAATTTTAAGTGCGCCAGAGACTGCCTTTTCTATAGTAAATTATTCAAAAAATAATTTTCTACTGTCGCAAATTTTAATTACGCCAGGGATTGCCTTTTCTATAGTAAGTTATTCAAAAAATAATTTTTTACTGTCGCAAATTTTAAGTGCGCCAGGGATTGCCTTTTCTATAGTAAATTATTCAAAAAATAATTTTTTACTATCGCAAGTTTTAATTGCGCCAGGGATTGCCTTTTCTACAGTAAATTTTTCAAAAACTAATTTTTTACTGTCGCAAATTTTAATTACGCCAGGGATTGCCTTTTCTATAGTAAATGATTCAAAAAATAATTTTCTACTGTCGCAAATTTTAATTACGCCAGGGATTGCCTTTTCTATAGTAAATTTCTCACAAATTAATTTTTACTGTCGCAAATTTTAATTGCGCCAGGGATTGCCTTTTCTATAGTAAATTATTCAAAAAATAATTTAATCTGTCGCAAATTTTAATTACGCCAGGGATTGCCTTTTCTATAGTAAATTATTCAAAAAATAATTTTATACTGTCGCAAATTTTAATTGCGCCAGGGATTGCCTTTTCTATAGTAAATTATTCAAAAAATAATTTTCTACTGTCGCAAATTTTAATTGCGGCATGGATTGCCATTTCTATAGTAAATTATTCAAAAAATAATTTTTTACTGTCGCAAATTTTAAGTGCGCCAGGGATTGCCTTTTCTATAGTAAATTATTCAAAAAATAATTTTTTACTCTCGCAAATTTCAATTTCGCCAGGTAAATTTTTCACAAATTAATTTTTTACTGTCGCAAATTTTAAATACGCCAGGGATTGCCTTTTCTATAGTAAATTATTCAAAAAATAATTTTCTACTGTCGCAAATTTTAATTACGCCAGGGATTGCCTTTTCTATAGTAAATTATTCAAATAATAATTTTATACTGCCGCAAATTTTAATTACGCCAGGGATTGCCTTTTCTATAGTAAATTATTCAAAAAATAATTTTATACTGTCGCAAATTTTAAGTGCGCCAGGGATTGCCTTTTCCATAGTAAATTATTCAAAAAATAATTTTTTACTGTCGCAAATTTTAATTGCGCCAGGGATTGCCTTTTCTACAGTAAATTTTTCAAAATATTAATTTTTTACTGTCGCAAATTTTAAATACGCCAGGGATTGCCTTTTCTATAGTAAATTATTCAAAAAGTAATTTTTTACTATCGCAAGTTTTAATTACGCCAGGGATTGCCTTTTCTACAGTAAATTTTGCAAAAAATAATTTTTTACTGTCGCAAATATTAATTGCGCCACGGATTGCCTTTTCTATAGTAAATTATTCAAAAAATAAATTTCTACTGTCGCAAATTTTAATTACGCCAGGGATTGCCTTTTCTATAGTAAATTATTCAAAAAATAATTTTCTACTGTCGCAAATTTTAAATACGCCAGGGATTGCCTTTTCTATAGTAAATTATTCAAAAATTAATTTTATACTGTCGCAAATTTTAAATACGCCAGGGATTGCCGTTTCTATAGTAAATTTTGCAAAAAAATAATTTTTTACTGTCGCAAATTGTAATTGCGCCAGGGATTACCTTTTCTATAGTAAATTTTTCAAAATATAATTTTCTACTGTCGAAAATTTTAATTACGCCAGGGATTGCCTTTTCTATAGTAAATTATTCAAAAAATAATTTTTTACTGTCGCAAATTTTAATTACGCCAGGGATTGCCTTTTCTATAGTAAGATATTCAAAAAATAATTTTTTACTGTCGCAAATTTTAAGTGCGCCAGGGATTGCCTTTTCTATAGTAAATTATTCAAAAAATAATTTTTTACTATCGCAAGTTTTAATTGCGCCAGGGATTGCCTTTTCTACAGTAAATTTTTCAAAAACTAATTTTTTACTGTCGCAAATTTTAACTACGCCAGGGATTGCCTTTTCTATAGTAAATTATTCAAAAAATAATTTTCTACTGTCGCAAATTTTAATTACGCCAGGGATTGCCTTTTCTATAGTAAATTATTCAAAAAATAATTTTATACTGTCGCAAATTTTAATTACGCCAGGGATTGCCTTTTCTATAGTAAATTATTCAAAAAATAATTTTATACTGTCGCAAATTTTAATTGCGCCAGGGATTGCCTTTTCTATAGTAAATTATTCAAAAAATAATTTTCTACTGTCGCAAATTTTAATTGCGCCAGGGATTGCCTTTTCTATAGTAAATTATTCAAAAAATAATTTTCTACTGTCGCAAATTTTAAATACGCCAGGGATTGCCTTTTCTATAGTAAATTTTGCAAAAAAATAATTTTTTACTGTCGCAAATTGTAATTGCACCAGGGATTACCTTTTCTATAGTAAATTTTGCAAAAAATAATTTTTTACTGTCGCAAATTTTAATTACGCCAGGGATTGCCTTTTCTACAGTAAATTTTTCAAAAATTAATTTTATACTGTCGCAAATTTTAAATACGCCAGGGATTGCCTTTTCTCTAGTACATTTTTCAAAAAATAATTTTTTACTGTCGCAAATTTTAAATACGCCAGGGATTGCCTTTTCTATAGTAAATTTTTCAAAAAATTATTTTTTACTGTCGCAAATTTTAATTGCGCCAGGGATTGCCTTTTCTATAGTAAATTATTCAAAAAATAATTTTTTACTGTCGCAAATTGTAATTGCGCCAGGGATTTCCTTTTCTATAGTAAATTTTGCAAAAAATAATTTTTTACTGTCGCAAATTTTAATTACGCCAGGGATTGCCTTTTCTACAGTAAATTTTTCAAAAAATAATTTTCTACTGTCGCAAATTTTAAATATCCCAGGGATTGCCTTTTCTATAGTAAATTTCTCACAAATTAATTTTTTACTGTCGCAAATTTTAAGTGCGCCAGGGATTGCCTTTTCTATAGTAAATTATTCAAAAAATAATTTTCTACTGTCGCAAATTTTAATTACGCCAGGGATTGCCTTTTCTATAGTAAATTATTCAAAAAATAATTTTTTACTGTCGCAAATTTTAAGTGCGCCAGGGATTGCCTTTTCTATAGTAAATTATTCAAAAAATAATTTTATACTGTCGCAAATTTTAATTACGCCAGGGATTGCCTTTTCTATAGTAAATTATTCAAAAAAAAAAATTTTTGCTGTCGCAAATTTTAATTGCGCCAGGGATTGCCTTTTCTATAGTAAATTATTCAAAAAATAATTTTCTACTGTCGCAAATTTTAAATATCCCAGGGATTGCCTTTTCTACAGTAAATTTCTCACAAATTAATTTTTTACTGTCGCAAATTTTAATTGCGCCAGGGATTGGCTTTTCTATAGTAAATTATTCAAAAAATAATTTTATACTGTCGCAAATTTTAATTACGCCAGGGATTGCCTTTTCTATAGTAAATTATTCAAAAAATAATTTTATACTGTCGCAAATTTTAATTACGCCAGGGATTGCCTTTTCTATAGTAAATTATTCAAAAAAAAAAAATTTTTGCTGTCGCAAATTTTAATTGCGCCAGGGATTGCCTTTTCTATAGTAAATTATTCAAAAAATAATTTTCTACTGTCGCAAATTTTAAATATCCCAGGGTTTGCCTTTTCTATAGTAAATTTCTCACAAATTAATTTTTTACTGTCGCAAATTTTAATTGCGCCAGGGATTGGCTTTTCTATAGTAAATTATTCAAAAAATAATTTTATACTGTCGCAAATTTTAATTACGCCAGGGATTGCCTTTTCTATAGTAAATTATTCAAAAAATAATTTTATACTGTCGCAAATTTTAATTGCGCCAGGGATTGCCTTTTCTATAGTAAATTATTCAAAAAATAATTTTCTACTGTCGCAAATTTTAATTACGCCAGGGATTGCCTTTTCTATAGTAAATTATTCAAAAAATAATTTTTTACTGTCGCAAATTTTAAGTGCGCCAGGGATTGCCTTTTCTATAGTAAATTATTCAAAAAATAATTTTTTACAATCGCAAATTTCAATTTCGCCAGGTAAGTTTTTCACAAATTAATTTTTTACTGTCGCAAATTTTAAATACGCCAGGGATTGCCTTTTCTACAGTAAATTTTTCAAAATATTAATTTTATACTGTCGCAAATTTTAATTACGCCAGGGATTGCCTTTTCTATAGTAAATTATTCAAAAAATAATTTTATACTGTCGCAAATTTTAATTACGCCAGGGATT